>JAMZAV010002757.1:0-118402 GCA_024449915.1 Sweltsa coloradensis
ACACCAAAAAAACCCAAAAAAACCTATAAAATATTTAACCTCCTATTTAAAAAAAATACAAAAAATAAGTTTCAACTGATTGATATAAATACTGAATTTTTTATTTAATGTGCTTTGTCCAAGGAGGGCAACCCCCCCCCCTCCCCCCACCCCCACCCCCCACCCCTCGGACCTTGAATCCGATGATGCCTGTGTTGGTATCTAAAAGAACATTCTAGCACGTCAATGTTAAAATATGTTTTGTTATCTCACAGTTAGCCCTGATGTAGGTCGTGTTCTGTTTAAGGCTTAGAATATCTTTTATCGGACCATTAGGAAGACGATTCCAAAGTAGCGTCTAGACAGATTCCGTGTGTCCTTCAGGCTGAGCGTTCACAACTCGAAACTGTCATTTGGAGATATTCGTTCGTTCTTCTTGAAACAATCTCTAAGATTTGGTTCTACGAGACTTATTAGATACTAGGAAAACGCTTTAAGTTCCGCCGCGTTGTTGGATGAGCGTAATTGGTGCATTGAGTTGCCACCTGTTATGCGGATTTTCTGTTGTTCTGTAAAAAAATCAATACTAAGTTGAAGATTTTTTTAAATTTATTTAAATTAAAAAAAAACACATTAATTTTTAATTTTTTTAATCAATCGTAATTTTAAAAAAGAAAAAAATCGTAAAATTTCGATGTTCATAAGAAATAATTATTCGATTGAGCTCAAATTTCACACGATTATATTAATTCATAAAATTAAGGTACTGTGAAAAAATCATTACGATCGGATAAAGCATGTAGGTGCTAAAAGCCAAAGAAATTTAAAAAATCGAAAAAAGCGTAAGATTGTGATTTTTGGATGAGCGAAGCGAAGACTTCAATTTCACTGACCCCCAAAAAATTTAGCTCGGGTTTTTTTTTTTTTTTTTTTTTTTTTTTTTTTTTTTTTTTTTTTTTCTGTCTGTTTGTTAACTCTCTACAGCAAACGGCATATCCGATCTTGATGAAAATTTGGGGACCTTCGAAATCTCTGAACTTAGAGGTGTATTGTTTTTGGGTACAATCGAAGAAATATTTCTCATGAATATCGTACTTTTACGATTTTTTTTCGATTTTTAGTGCGATATTTTCGTGACATTTGGGCCGATTCTGACCAAACGGGTGGGGTTACAACGTTCATATTATACATGGACATTAAGGTTATGGTGATGTAGTACCTTTTGAAAGAAAAAGTTGAAAAAGTTAGCCGGAATTGACGACTTGAATTGTATCCGCCTCCTGACGTCACGAGGCAACATGGCGGAATTAGTTGGTATAAATCCTCATTTCGCAAGTTGACGCCTGCTTCACGGCGCAACACTTATCACGCTCTAACTTTTATTCTATTCATTATTTGGACAATATTTAAATGAATAATATTTAGCAAATATATCATTCTTTGAAAAAGCGATTATTTCGATTTTATTGACACAGTCGTTAGCTTGTTATAACAATATACGCACCATACATGTGAAAATTATCAATGACTAAAGTTTCTCAATCATTTATTTGACAAAAAACTACTGATCGGATTTCGACAAGCCCTCTTTAAAAATATGCATCAGACTGTTTAGACAAGAAATAAACTAACTTTCTAGATAGAAAGTGCACTGAACGAAACTTTGCAGCATAGAGTAATATGCAGGGTATGTGTTTTTTATCTAAAATACGCACTATTGACGTGCGGATGAGCCGTGAAAAAGTGCCACGCTGCATATTACCCTATGCTGTAAATTTTCGTTCAGTGCACTTTCTATCTAGAAAGTTAGTATATTTCTTGTCTAAACATTCTGATGCATTTTTACAAAGAATTCTTGTCGAAATCCGATCAGTAGTTTTTTGTCAAATTAATTAATGAGAAAACTTAAGTCATTGATAATTTTCACTTGTGTGATGCGTACATTGTTATAACAAGCTAACGACTTTGTCAAATTAATCGAAATAATCGCTATTACAAGGAATGATATGTTTGCTAAATATTATTCATTTAAGTGTTGTCCAATGAATAGAATAAAAGTTAGAGCGTGATAAGTGTTGCGCCGTGAAGCAGGCGTCAACTTGCGAAATGAGGATTTATACCCAATACTAGTCACGTGACCTATCGATCGTTTTAAGCTCCGCCCATTTCGAGTCGTCAATTCATAGAAATAAAGCTTTTAATATAAGTTTTTTTGATTTGTATGCAATATTTTCGTGCCATTTGGGCCAATTCTGACCAAACGGGTGGGGCTACAACGTTCATATTATAAATGGACATTAAGGTTATGGATGATAAAGTACCTTTTGAAAGAAAAAGTTGACAAAGTTACCCAGAATCCATAGAACTAAAGCTTTTAATATAAGTTTTTAACAGTAAATAATAACAAATTGACAAGTAACAATAGAAACTTGACAACAATCACCTACAATGCGTAGGAAGCAAAACAAAGAAACAAAGCACTCGCAAAAGTAAAGATATCCCACGCAAACTAAAAACTTTAAAAAAAGCTCACCCATCAACGCGGCGGGACTTTAGCGTTTTCCTAGTTTAAAGAAATTTATCTTTTGATAACGCTCAAATTTCACACGAATATATCAATTCATAAAATTAAGGTTATGTGAAAAAATTATTACAATCGGACATAGCATGTAGGTGTTATAAATCGAAGAATTTTGTAACAAATCGAAAGAAATCGTAAAATTGCGATTTTTATGAAAAATAATTTTCCGATTGCGCTCAAAAACGTGGGAGATTTCGGAGACCTCCATAAAATTTCATCGCAATCGGAGTATCGGTTTAGCCGGAATCGTGCGGACAAACAGACAAAAATACAAAAAAAAAGGAAAAAAAGGAAAAAAAAACATTCCGGAATTTTTTCTCCAGTGTAGTAGAATGGAATCTTCGCTTCGCTCGCTACGCTCATCCAAAAAACAGCTTTACTGTTGAACAGTAAGCAAAAAAATATTCTTTTATAATAAGTATTTGGTTATTTCTTTAATTATTGGGAATGATTTTCAATACCTATTTCAATTATAGAAGACCATACTCAATCAATTCCAAAGGATTTGGCCATTATTTTACAACACCATTTATATAATATCTGTAATTAGTTTATAATTATTTATTGTCCTTGTAGTCACCTTACATTGGTTGGTCAGCGGAAAATAAATAATTTTCTCTGTCAATAAATTCCTGAATTGATTTATAACCACTGAATTAATTTTCAATTATTTTTTTGCAATATTTTATTTTATTGTAAAATAACTGTGACTCATTGTATAGTATTTAATGGAGACTAATAGTTTCTTGTGTACTAACTGTGTACTTGTGTACTTGTGTACCTTGTAGTGAACTATGTATTTTTAAGTGAGAAATGCTTTTGCAATTGCTAATGAAATAAAACGCATTTGAATTGAATTGAATTGAATAAATTCTTATACAAATGTCCAATGCTGTGTCGAAATATTAAAGTTTTTTTTTAAATGCGCCTATAGGTATTTATTATTCAGTTTGTTTATTGAAAGTATTTCACTAATACATTCGCATATAGCATAATATGCATAATATGCATATTATGGGATTATGGGTATATTCTGGGGGGTAAAGGCTGACTTAGGTCACTAGAGAGCTCTAGACGAGACGATTCTGAATATTCAGCGGTAGATTTCTACCCAACATTCTTGGTTTAAAGTAAAAATATCACAAATTTTGAAAATTAATTTCTCAAGGTTGAGATTTTTATAGTTAAAAAACACAAAAATTACAATTTCACCGTTCTTAATTGAATTTAAATTTATAGAAATTGACCAAAATTCGAGATTCAAGGTCAAAAAAAAAAGGAAAACTTGCAATTTACCTTGAATTGTTTTAATTTATACTGATAGAAATAATGGCCTAAAATTCGAGGTCAAAATATCAAAATTTTGAAACATTTATTTTTAAATGTTTGCATTTTTATGTCTCGTGCATTAAAATATAAGCTGAATTAATAAAAAAGCACCAAATTCATTAAAACTTGGCATTTACCTTGAATTGATTTTATTCATATAGATAGAAATGTCCCAAAATTCGAGATTAAACGTCAAAATATCAAAATTTTGAAAAAAATATTTCTAAATGTTTGGATGTATGTATGTCTCGTGCATTAAAATACAAGCTGAATGAATAAAAAGTACCTAAATTATTAAAACTTGGCATATACATTGAATTAATTTTCTTTATATTATTAATAGAAATGGTCGAGGAGAGATTATTGTCTATACCGTTTCTTATGCTCTGGTGACCTTTCTCCATCATCATGAGTAGATAGCCGAGGCTTGGGTTAACCTCCATTTGCTTCGTTAGTTCTGCGAGCTGGGCCTCGTCTGACTGTCCCCCTGCAGAAGAAGAGAAGAAGAAGATAGAGGAAAGAGAAAGAGATAGATAGTAGTGCTTGTCGCCTGGCTGGGTATAGTCTGGTCTGACTGTCCCCCTGCAGAAGAAGAGAAGAAGAAGATAGAGGGAAGAGAAAGAGAGAGAGAGAGAGAGATAGTTGTGCTTGTCGCCTGGCTGGGTATAGTCTGACTTGAGGGCGGGGGGATGTAAACAGGTGGCTCGGTCAGGCTTAGAAGAAGAAGAAGAAGAAGAATGAGAGAGTGCGAGGTTGATTGATTGATTGATTGATTGATTGATTGATTGATTGATTGATTTGATTGATTGATTGATTGATTGATTGATTGATTGATTGATTGATTGATTGATTGATTGATTGATTGATTGATTGATTGATTGATTGATTGATTGATTGATTGGTTATTTTGATTTGATACATTTATTGATTGATTGTCTTTAAACAAGGCGTGATTAAGGCCAGTGAAGCCTTATCTTCCATCCAACCTGATTCTGGTGCAACTACAAACATAATTTAGTGAGAGGGGGGGGGGGGGGAGTTGAGTCTGGTCACAATGTTGCTGATGATGAAAGAAGCAGAAGAAAGAGGAGGAAGAAGAAGAAGAAAGAGGAATAAATCGGGTCCGCTGCATATCATGTTCTATCCCGTGTGGCTCTCATGCAGGTGGACCAAGTGAAGGGGGAATCACAGGTTAGTTGAGGGGTAGGAGACATGCAGGGTAGAGCAAGGGCAACAGTTTACCGGCCTCACCCTCAGCGCAAGGAGAAAGAAGGAAGAGAGGAACAGTATGTTTAATGAATGTTAATGAAGAAAATTACAAAGATCGTAAGTTTCTGCTCGAGATATCGCATGGGTTAACTTTCAAATACATCTGGATTTGGTTAGTCGGGAAAAACTCCCGTAGGTGGAATTGTTAATATTTAATACAATTCAGAAGTTAAAAAATCCATCCCGATCGGGGTTTATGTTTGGTCAGTTCAAAAGCAACAGATATTCGTTCCATCTATTCAGATCTATAATGAAACTACATTCAGAAGGTAAATATTTACCGTTTCGGTGGTCTAGTTGGCTAAGGCGCCTACCTGGAAAGTGGGAGACTCGGGTTCAAACCCCAATTGGGATTGATTTTTTAACTTGTGAATTGTATTAAATATTTTCAAATACATAATACCATATTTGAATAGGGCATTTCATTTGCGACTCTTAATCTGGCATTGTACTTTGACGCATAATAATATAATTCTACTATTTGAGCTAAGTGAATAAGTAAATAAATAAATATTTGTATTTATTAAAGTCTATCCACTCAGTTTAATAACTGATTTTCAGTGGGGGACATTAAACAGAGCGACCAAGCCAACCCTGTAGGCCCCGACCAATCGACGAGTGAGCGACAACCAACCAAAGATCGATATTTTTTTATAGAAAATATAGCAATCATTGATGGGGTCAGTGCGAACACCCGCGAATCAACGCCAGAATCAACAAGGACGATTCAGAACAACTTTGAATTTATTATGTGCCTCGTTGCTAGGACGGCTCCAAAGTCACCATTTACAAACTCCTAAGACAAGAACTGATGGACTTAGGTGTGTGAATATTTTATGATTATTCTGCAAGAGGTATTTCCCTATAACACATTCCCCTCAGTAATTTTTTTTTAAATTACTGTAGTTGAAATATGTGGTAGTCTAAACACCCTCCCCTTGCCCAACTCTCCACTTATCACGTGACCCATGCGTGCTACGTATCTGTTCGATTGGAGCCAAGGTTGCAGGGATCAGTTACACCATTGAGTCCACTCTTCACTCTGCGTTACACCGGCTCGGTTCACTGGAGGTATTGTGTTAATGGTAATTGCTTCACGAAGCGTGCCTGGAGTGGTAATCACATACTAGGTATACGTTGCGTTGCCCGCTGCAGTATTTACCTCTGTACACAGCGCGTGTTGCAACAGAGAACGATTTGAGAAGTTGGAAAAAAGTTTTCAATTATTTGTAATTTGTCCGATTTGTGGTTGTTAGTGTTGAAATGATATTTTACACTCATTACATAAATTATGAAGTAGAATAATAATAAGATAATGCTAAAAGGTTATTTTTGACGGCTTAAACTGTTAAACACATCATAATTAGACGAACGCAGCGACTGGGCCTTACCATTTAACATAAACGGGGCTTGGCTTGTTATTAATTTGACGGTGAGTGATTGAGTGATAAGAGTGAGTGAGTGAGTGAGTGAGTGAGTGAGTGAGTGAGTGAGTGAGTGAGTGAGTGAGTGAGTGAGTGAGTGAGTGAGTTCTAGAACGGCCGAACGGCTGAACAGATTACGCTGAAATTTCAAACGGATTGACAAACTCGATTTTGTTTTGTTTTCGTTTTTGTAATTTTAATGATCGAGTTGGATCATTGGCCTTTGTTGTTTTTTTAACCCCAAGTGTTGATCTGTGTATGATGATATTTATTTGTATATTTTGATGGATATTGTTTGAAATGTTTGATTTTTATGTCTGTTTATTTATGTCAAAAGTACGTTCTTTAATAAATTATTTGGTAGTACTCTAAGCTAACTAAGTAGCACAAGCACATTGTTAACTGTAAGCATTGTTTTATTCTACTAATCATATAACTCGTAATTAATTTGAAAGTCAATTGATATTTTATTGATTCAGTGTCATGTAATAAACAACTAAATAAAAAATAAAAAAATATGATTAATAAAGTCTACAATTATTCATTATAGTCACCGAATCGTTGAGTGATATTTAAGTCATCGTTGCAAATCAATCGCGTCAAAAATTGCGAGCTTTCTAAACGCTGTATTTACCATGTGTAATGCAAGGGCAGAATAGTGATGGTAATGGATACACTATCTATCTAGTATACTAATGGAGCATTACTGCACTCAGGGGAGCATTCCTGCAGATAGATACTGGTAAACCCCTTGAATCTCGGTCAAGGTTGTGATACTCGAAGCCTACTTTTAGAAACACTTAGAGATAAAGATGAGAGAGGGTTGTCTGGTTCTACTTTACTTGATATGGCCTCAACATTCCACTCGTCCGATGTGGTTCTGTTGGTTGGAACATCATGATTTTAATGTTATTACGAATAGAGGCCAAAGACAAATAATTATTTCCAACTAAGGGATAAAATAAAAACAGATGGTTCTTTCGTTCACTCAGATCGAATGCTAGAACAGAAAAACGAAAAAATCCAATATGGCGCTTTTAAGATGGCGGATTTTTTCCTCCAGTTAAATAATTTTATATCAAAAGGGGATGCAAATTATAACAGAAAAACAAAATCAAGATTTTCGGTCATTTAAATCTACTGTTGGAGCAGAAAAACGAATAAATCCAATATGGTGGTGTGAATATTAATTTTGAAGAAGGCGGATTTTTTAAGTGGATTTCCCAAAAAAGAGAATAGAAATAAAACCAGATGAAAAAGTTGTTCTTTCGGTACTTGGATCTACCGTTGAAGCAGAAAAACGAAAAAAGTCAATGTGGAGTAGTTTTTCAAGATAGCGGATTCCCCCAAGTGGTATTTTTTCGGAACTCGAGTCTTTTATTTGTGGAACATACCCCTCGAAGTTTGATTGAGAAACATTGAATATCCCAAACAATGTCTAGACGATTTTCAAAATCACCAGCGCCCTCTATATCGCGCGCGCAAAGCATTATGGGAGAAAGGGCATTTACACGCTAAATGCCATATGCTCGGGTGTGTGGAGAACTGCGTTTCCAACAATGGCGGTGCAGTCCGCCACCGTCCCAATCATATGGCATTTAGCATGTAAATGCACCCTTCTCCCATAATGCTTTGCAACGGAGCGCGCATGCGCAGTTAATTCTGAAAATGATCTAATTCCCCTGTCCTATACGTGGTACTCACATGGCAGCCAGGGAATGTTGACCTCCAGCCTGTCTGCCCGACCCCAGTCCAGTAGACCGGTGGTGCCCATCCGGACCATGGAGAATACGAGCACCACCGCCAGCCATGTAGGCGCCATCTTGGTGTGTCACGTGACGCGAGATCCGTCTAGAAGAAGACAAGTTAGCATGTGAGAGAGAGAGAGTACGAGCACCACCGCCAGCCATGTAGGCGCCATCTTGGTGTGTCACGTGACGCGAGATCCGTCTGAAAATAACACAAACTTTATAGTCGAGTCATTTATAGGCCAAGTAACGAATAATATTTTCTGCAAAAATTTCGGGCAAGCTGAATTTTTGCATAGACTTTCCAAAAAGCGTTCTTATCAAAGGGAAAAAAGTTCCAAGAAATTGGGCTGGAGCGTTGGCCGCCACCTTGAAAAATGTCTGCACAAAAGTTGTTGTTTTTGTATATATTCAAAATGGCGGACGATAGACGAAAAGTTTCAGCGGCAAAAATATTCATCAAATAGTTTCCTACGAAAATGGTGTCTACTATATTTTCAGTAGAGACAGCGGTTACGTCATAAAATCATTGTTTATAATATGTTGCTGATGCAAGAACCAGCTGATTTCCTCATTTTTGCGCCCAAACTATGCCCAATAAATCCTTTAGAAATGAATTTAAAAACAAAAGGACTTTTGACCGATGTTCATGAAAGCTTTCATTAGTATTTTTATGAATCAGTTCTGCGAAATCGAGTTTACGTAAGCCGCCATCTTCGAAAATGGCGGCGATGACAGGTGATTAGTTTAATACAATTTGTGGGTGCTTAAACCAATGCCGCTTATCTTTTAAATAAGTAGCGTGAAACGAAATATATCTGTGCACACCGCCTTTCAAATTCATTGGTTCATACAAAATTCCTGGCAAAGGCAGTGGGCCAGTGATCTTGGAAACCATAGAAACCAGAGTCGATACAGAAGTTTACCCGGTTTAGCGTTGGTACAAAAATTAAATCAACCCATGGATTAAACAAAGTATAATGTTGAATATAATTTGCAGATACGTAAGGTTTTATTCGTTGACAATGCATGTTATAAAATGTAAACATTTTTATATTATACGTTATTATTATTAGGTGTAGGCTCATGCCTCAGACAAACAATTAGAGTATATTAAAATGTTTGACATGTATTTTGTTATACTTTTGGACGGTGGGAACGCTACATTTTTAAGGCGGTGTGCCCACAGAAATTTTAACACACGAATATACAATCGCGCTTCTCTATTAATGAAGTTAAGACGATTCAGGGGTTCTACTTCAAACAACTTACAATGACATAAAACCCACCAATTTAAAGATAAAGTTATAGGCAATTATAATACGTAACAAGTTTTATAATTTAGCTGGTACTGATTTAAATGAAAGTCTCTCGTTAAAAATCAGTTGTGACTGTGTGGGTAGGGTATCAAAGATATTTAACATCTATAGTAGGCTAGATCCCCTGCAGTCATTGGTCCACTGGCGTGACAATTAGAAGCCATCTTGAGTAGGTAAGTTTCTATGTTGAAGTCAAAGATGTTGGAATAGTATATAGTAGGTCTAGATGACGCATGAGCGCTGCTGTACCTATTGCTAATTTTTCGTCGCCCAGCGGCCATTGTGGGGGCATCGGTCAGCTGCACCGCCTTCTGGATGTCTGTAAAGGTACTACTATTACATACATCCAGACGGCGGTGCAGCTGACCACGGTCCACTAGATACTTATACTGAGCTGCTGTTACAGCAGCAGTGTTAGGTATCTAGGTGACCAATGCCCCCACAATGGCCGCCGTTACCGTGTTGAATTAGCAATAAGTTTCCGTGGCCAGCCGCTATGGAGTGCTAGGGCCTTGGTTGAAGTAAAGGTTGGAGTGATTTGTAGACCAAATATTTTTCAAGATGGCTGTCAAGTTGACAGGTGAGCATATTACTCATTAACACCAAATGATTACTAAATTCCTTTATGCAATAACTTCTTATTGTTTCTGTTTGTGCATTCCCATGCTGCACAAGCTAAAACCATACCAAAACTATCTAGAAAAACACTTAATCGCATCTAAAATATAATGTAAAGCAAAAATTGAAACGCCAAATCGCCATCTTGAATAGGTCAGATTGACGCTTCATTTGCTACGCTCGCGCCATTGCGGACGTATTGTAGACGTGGGATCTAGCTTAATATCATCGTCGCTCTACCCCCCGACGCCACAACATAAACACCAGCCTGTTCAGTTAATTACCCACCAAACTGATCTTCGACTGTCATCGGATTTGAATAATCGAACTTTCTTTCTCGGAACTTATTTTGCAATCCTGTATTCCTGCTACACTGACGTAAGTTATAGTGGTGTTATATGGACGTTCTTTCACCTCACCTTGTGCATGTTCAAAGATTGATTGATTGACTGATTGACTGATTGATTTGGGTCAACAAGTTGTTTGTTAATAGTGTTTTAATTCATTTAGCACAGAAGTATATTAAAATTAAAAATTTTATGATTTTTTTCTTCTAATTATGCAATTTAATAATATGAACGCGACTAAAGTTTATGGTGAGATATTTCGAAAGTTTTCTGATGAGGAATAACCAGTGAAAAGGTTCAGAAGGATTTGGATGAAAATGTGATGTAAAAAATGTGAAGTATGGAATTAAACGTGTTGATATTTTTTATAAAGTCCATCAGTTCTTGGGTTAGGAATTTGTAAACGGTGACTTTAGAGCCGTCCTTGCAACGAGGCACATAATAAATTCTAACTTGTTGATTTTGGCGTTGATCCGCGGGTGTTCGCACTGTCCATACCACTGATTGCTATATTTCCTATTACAAATATCGATCTTTGGTTGGTTATCGCTCACTCGTCGATTGCGTCGGACCTACAGGGTTGGCTTGGTCGCTTTGGTTTACTGTCCCCCACTGAAAATCAGTTATATGACTGAGTGGGTAGACTAATACGATTCTTTTTCATGTATAAACCACTACATATTTTTATTATGAGGTCAATTGCCACCATGCAAATAACATATTTGCAACACCATTTATTTTAATGAGTAAAAACCGTTTTATCGTATTCTTCGCTTGTCTCATCAAGTTAAGAGCAAAGATCACCACCAATATTAAAACCACGCGAAATAACCTTATTTTAGTAATATCTCTCAAAACCGTACATATAATCGAAAAAAGGGCTACACCCGGCATGAAAAATTATTCAAATATTGTAATCAGTAGCGTTTTTATTTACGGTATACATTAATGTAATTTAAACCTTATTAAAATCATTATTCGTTACAGTAAAAGGTTTTATGAGAGATATAGTTCTAACTAAACAACATGGGACGTAGTATCCACTTTAACGTTTTTGAGTAGCGTTATGTGAGTTATTACTAAATAAGGTTATTTCGCGTGTTTTAATATTGGCGGTAGTCCTTCCTCTTAATGTAAGCAATAACAAGATTGCCCCCAGGCTACGAGGAGCTGTAGACTTCCTAATATCAGGCGCCAGGTCCTCTCGCGGTCTCGGCGAAAGTGAGCCCAGCCGTTGTCACGACTGCGCGTTACGTAAACACACTAGCGCCAGTAACTACAACGCCTGGCTGCGCCTTTCTATACACCTTGGGGCAAGGTCTATGTCATGCAGGCGGTGACGTGTGGTTAGTTTGCATTTGATGCGCGCTCAATACCATCACTGACAATTGATAATTTTTATTAAGGCAAGTTGGGCCTTCTCTACCATACAACCTTTTGTTTATGTTTCCACAAATTTACTGTCATACATAATATATATATATATATATATATTAATTACAACATATCAAATTGTACTAAAAATAATAAATACAGAAATAAATCTTACAAGTATATTTTTTTTCAAAAAAAAAAAACACAAAGCCTGACCGTGGCTTTAATTTAAGGGGGTAACAGACAAATTAATTATATAAGAAGGTGACAACACAGAGAACGGAACATATGACCAAAATAAACATGAAAAACAAGTAAGTATAAATACCATTGTTGCATAACATATAAAGTTAATTTGTTAAATCCAAAAAATTATATTAAAAATAACAAAGAGTTAAAAAAAAATACACTGTCAAAAGATGTCAGAAAGAAGATGTGATATTAGTTATGTTTTATTTTGGAGATGAGATAACATGAATTAATTTTGTAATACAACAAAATATAATCGTATATAATTTAAATAATACCTTAATAAAAGTATGTAAGTAATTTCAAATACAAACTATTTTTACTAATAATTCATTCATCCGTCCCGTTTATTCATCCCATTCAATCGGTTTTGAAAATATTTCGGCTGTCAATAAAAGTGCAGTCACCCTTTAGTTTACAAGTACATTTCATAGGTTAGCTAATGTTTTGGCGTTTATTATGTAGTGAGTTTACTCTTGCATTTCCTCATTCATGCCTGTTTGATGAATGTCTGAATAAGCATTATCAGTACCGCCTGCACCTGGATTTTTGAGGATTTTGGATATATTATAGAGGGGCGCTTTTGCGAAGAGATTTAAACCTATAGAAAACCTTTTTTTGTTACAAGTGGTGACATTGGTGTATCATGTACTGACAAAGATGAGATTTTTTATTAAAAAATCAGTATTTTAATTATTATGATTAATTTTTCTTGTGACCTTTGTAGACCTCTAATCCTCTTCATAACTTACTTTTTTGACTTTATTTCGTTTAATTAAACTCAGTTATAAATATGCTTTTATTTGATACCGCACTTTGGTACAATAACTCTCACTGTAAATTTTTTTTGAAATAATATATTTATAATAATGTCCGGTAAGAAGATTCTTGAGGATTTTGTATATGTCATATAGTGCATTATTATGAAGAGATTGATGAAGTCCTATCATGTACTGACATATATTTTTATTTTTTATTACAAGCAATGATTGAACATTATTTGAATTATTATACCTGCTGACCTTTGTTGACTGACTGACTGACTGACCTTGAGCCAAGTTCTTTTTTTATTTATTATTTATTTTTTACCATGTTTTAATACGCTTTCCTTTGATACCCTCTTGGTACTATAACGTAAAAAGAAAATTTGTCCTTTAGACCCCCGTCTGGCATGCGGATTTTGTATATGTTATATAGAGGGCATTTTGACGAAAAAAAATGATGTATCGAAACCTTATGTTACAACTAGGAAAACGCCTAAGTCCCGCCGCGTTGATGGACGAGCTTTTTTGTAAGTTTTTAGTTTGCGTGGGACCACTTTTCCTTTGCAAGTGCTTTGTGAATGCATTGTAGGTGATTGTTGTCAATTTTTCTATTGTTACTTTTTAAGTTATTATAAACCCAAAAAACTCATATTAAAATATTTATTTCAGGATTCTGGCTAATTTTTTTCACTTTTTCTTTCAAAGGACTACTCACCATAATCTTAATGTCCATGTGAAATATACGTTGTAGCCCCAAAAGTTTGGTCAGAATCGGCTCAAACGACGTAAATATCGCCAAAAAATCAAAAAAAACACATATTTAAACTTTATTTCAGGGTTTCTGGCAAATTTTCACTTTTTCTTTCAAAGGTACACATTACCAAATCTTAATTTTCAGTGAAATATAAATGTTGTACCCCCCGTTTGGTCAGAATGGGCCCCAAATGTCCAAATATCGCAATAAAAATCGAAAAAATCGTAAAAGTACGATATTATGAGAAATATTTCTTCGATTGTACCCAAGAACGTGCAAGTCTAATTTTCAGAGAAAACGAAGGCCCCCCTAAAATTTTCTAAGATCGCATATGCCATTTCCCCGGTATCGTGCGAAAAAACAACAGAAAAACAAAACAAAAAAAAAAAAACAAAAAAAAAAAAAAACCCCGAGCTATTTTTTTTGGGGGGGTCAGTGAAAGGGAATTTTTCGCTTCGCTCGCTACGCTCATCCAAAAAAAGATATTTGTTTTGCCCCAAATTTTTTTTAAATAAAAATAGATAAAAGTTGCGGTACATTTTAAAAAAACCCCAAATTTTAAAAAAAATTTTATAAAAAATTTTCTTATTGTGTATGTTTGTATGACGAATAAAAAAAAGACCGCTTTAAAATTTTTTTAAAGGTTCAGGGGTGACGGGTTAAAAACGTACATATTCGATTGCTTTCAGCCCCCTTCCAACGGCAACACTGAAATATAAACCCCGTCCCATAAGAAAGGTCGATACGTCAAAACAATCACTACCATCTTGGACTCATTCTTCATTTAGTTCTTGCAAGACAAGAGATGTCAGAGATGTCTTCACCAAACCATTGTTGTGGCCAAGACCTTTGTGCCCCCTATTAGTATTCGTGGGCTGAGGTTCGTTCACTGGGCGTCGAGCCAGAGTGTGAGCAGATTATGAGATGGTTGGCAACCAAAGTCGTATTAGGGTAGTCCTAGTCACTGTGTAACTCTTGCCCACTGCACTGGACACTGTACTTGTCCGCACCGGAATTCTTGGGCCCCCCGGGGGGCCCCCTTTGGGGTTTCTGAAAGGTCTCTTGCTTTTTAGCGTTCGCCCTTAAAATCCGGGTGATGAGCTTTTTTTAATTATTTGGGTTAATCCCTTTTGGTCTTTTTTAAAAGGTGATTTTTTAACCTTGAAAAAAATAATTTTAAATTTTTTAAAACCCTTTTTTGTTTGGGTTTTCCCCTTTTTTTTTTCCCCCAAAAAACCCAAAACTTATTTTTCCCATTAAAAACACTTTTTTTGGGGATCGCCCCCCATCCGGGCCGGGTTGGGGGGGGGAAATTTTCTTTCCCCCCCGAAAATCACTTAAAACCCAAAACTTTATTTTTTTTTTTTTTTTAAATTTTTAAAGGGCAATTTAAGGGTTCCCGGGGGGGGCCCGATTCGCATTTAAAAAAAAAAAACCCAAAACCTTCATTTGGGGGTTTAGGACGAACCCCCTCCCGAACGAGAAACCCCAAAAAAAAAAAAAAGGGGGGGGGGGGGCGGGCTCCGGGGGGCCCCCCCCCCCCAGGTGGGCAGGGGTCGAAAGGCTGCTTCTTGTGGTGGTCCCCTTTTTTTAAAAAAAAGCGTTAAAAAGCATCCACCGGGAACCCGTGACCTAAAAGGTCCAACGGCGGCAGGGGCCCCCCGCCTGTTCAAAACCCCCTTTTAACAACAAAAATTAATTTTTCCCCCCCCCCCCCCCCCAAAAAAAAAATTCCCGTTTTTTTTTGGGGGGGGGGGGGTTTTTAAATTTTGTTTTTTGGCCCCCCGGGGGAAAATCAATTTTAAAATTTAGGGTTTTGGAACTTAAAAGCAATAATAAATTCAGAATTGTTCTAAATCGCCTTGTAGATTCTGGCGTGATCCGCGGGTGTTCGCACTGTCCATACGACTGATTGCTATAGTTCCTATTAAAATATCGATCTTTGTTGGTTATCGCTCACTCGTCGATTGCGTCGGGACCTACAGGGTTGGCTTGGTCGCTTTGATTTACTGTCCCCCACTGAAAATCACTTATATAAATGAGTGGGTAGACTCTAAATACAATTTATTTTTTATTTATTTTATTTATTCATAGGACAATTGTGAAGGGATTCCGCGGGGCTTTATCCCTTGCATTCGTATTAACGACTGAGGAAAACCTCGGATAAACCTTCAGTCAGGATTCCGGTCTCGACGGGATTCGAACCCGGGACCTCCCGAATCAGAGCCAACACTGTCGAGGAACCTAGTAAAAGTGCGTGTCTTGAGCTAGGCCTGGACGTGTGTGTCACCCAGATAGAAAACCCTCATCAGTATGCGTGGTCAGACGCATGCGCACCGGACATGACGCTCTTGTGGTGACGTCATACATTAGTATGAACCAGACGAGACGCGTCCAATGAAAGTGACATCCTACACGTGGTCAGAGCCTCGTAGCACAACCTGGTGGCTTCATACGGCTGGACGAGCTGGACGACCTTGTCACAATGTTCAAATAACCATTATTTGGATGAGCGAAGCGAAGACTTTAATTTCACTAACGCTCCCCCCCCCCCCCCCCCCCAAAAAAAAAGAAAATTAGCTCCCGGGTTTTTTTTGGGGGGGGGGGGGGGTGTTTGTATTATTGTCTGTTTGTTCGTGCTCTACCGGGCAAACGGCATATGCAATCTTGATGAAAATTTGAGGGGACCTTCGAGAGCTCTGAACTTAGACGTGCCACGTTTTTGGGTACAATCGATCAAATATTTCTTATGACTAGGAAAACGCTAAAGTCCCGCCGCGTTGATGGATGAGCTTTTTAAAGTTTTAAGTTTGCTTGGGATATCTTTACTTTTGCAAGTGCTTTGTTTTGCTGCCTACGCATTGTAGGTGAATGTTGTCAAGTTTCTTTTGTTTCTTGTCAATTGGTATTATTACCGTAAAAAACTTATATTAAAAGCTTTATTTCTATGGATTCTGGCTAACTTTTTCAACTTTTTCTTTCAAAAGGTACTACATCACCATAACCTTAATGTCCGTGTATAATATGAACGTTGAAGCCCCACCCGTTTTGGTCAGAATTGGCCCAATGGCACGAAACATCGCACAAAAATCAAAAAACTTATATTAAAAGCTTATTTCTATATATTCTGGCTAACTTTTTCAATTTTTTCTTTCAGAAAGCAATACATCACCATTACCTTAATGTCCATATGAAATATGAACGTTGTAGCCCCACCCGTTTTGGTCAGAATCGGCCAAAAATGTGACGAAAATATCGCACTAAAAATCGAAAAAAATCGTAAAAGTACGATATTCATGAGAAATATTTCTTCGATTGTACCCAAAAACGTAGCAAGTCTAAGTTCAGAGATTTCGAAGGTCCTGTCAAATTTTCATCAAGATCGCATATGCCGTTTGCCCGGTAGAGAGCGAACAAACAGACAAAATAAAAAAAAAAAAAAAAAAAAAAAAAAACACCCGAGCTAAATTTTTTGGGGGTCAGTGAAATTGAAGTCTTCGCTTCACTCGCTTCGCTCGCTACGCTCATCCAATTATCGTACGATATTTTACGATTTTTAATGAGATGTTTTCTTTATATTTGGCAACGGCTATACGGCTATACCGATCTTGATGAAACTTTATGGAACCGTTAAAAATTACTGAAATGATACAAGTAATGATTTTAGAGACATTTTAAGAACATTTCTCATAGAAATCGTACTTGTACGATTTTTTCTTGATTTTTCCCGATTTTTAATACGACATTTTCGTGATATTTGAGCCGATATTTAACCATAAAGCTCATCCATCAACGCGACTGGAAAAAGCGTTAGCGAAGCAGTCTAGTAATAATCATTTATCGTGGGAAGTCTGCCCATGTTGCAATGCATGCCCCTCTCCAGGGGCACATTGTAGTAGGAAGGGGTGAGCACGGGCCGTCCCTGTGGGGTCCCCGACGGGATTTGAACCCGGGACCTCCCGAATCATAGTCACTCGATCCAAAATTTCAAATACTACACCATCTTTGGAAATTACTAAAAAGTATTCCATTGGTGTACTGACGTCAGTAGCTCCACAATAACTAAGTTTAGACAATTTTTTTCCAGGTAATGGCGTACCCAATAATGTTTCTATGAATTTCTAAATTCATAACTAGTTAGCCTGAATGAAATATATT
Source organism: Sweltsa coloradensis (assembly GCA_024449915.1). Taxonomy (NCBI): domain Eukaryota; kingdom Metazoa; phylum Arthropoda; class Insecta; order Plecoptera; family Chloroperlidae; genus Sweltsa; species Sweltsa coloradensis. The sequence continues at coordinate 17,914 of JAMZAV010002757.1, forward strand.
TTTTTAGTTTAGCGGGTACCTCTAAAATTAATTCCTGGCATAATTTATTTGGTATAATATGCTTTGTTTTTCGTGCCTAATATGAATGTAAATATATTTTTAGTGGCCTGATTGAACAATGATGGCCCCTGTCCCAGACTGGAAAGCCAGGCCTTATGGGGACCACGCATGCGTAGAACGGTGAAACCCTGCACGTTATGTATACCTAAGATAAGACAAGGCCCAGGTGTCTCACCCTGACCTTCTAGTTGTTCTGACTTCTGCCCCTTATTAGCGCAACAATAATAAAACCACTCGTCTTTAGCACAACATAGCTCGACCATTGTACAATGCGCCCAGATCCACAAAGAGGAGCTAAACCCCTTATAGGGCAGTGGTTTCCATATTTACCACCACCTTTCAAAATCTACACAATATAAAATCTGTTAGTTTTTCATACTTTTAACCCGGTCAAAAAGCTGCTTCATGTTCTGAATTAGCAGCATTTCATTTTTTTTTAAAAATAGCATTGATTAGAACGATTTTTGTAATTGATCAAAAATCGAATTGTGTATGGCCTATAACAACACAACAATGCACAAATTTCCGGGATGTCCCGGATATTTTGTTTGCCTGTAGAAAATTGAATTTCAACATTCAAAAAATGTAATCATTTAAATTTGGAAAAAATCTAATTTTTAAAAATAAATTCAAATTTTGGATTTTTTCAACTTTGATACCAATTTGAAATTCAAAATCGGCATTTATTCCCTAAAAGAGCAAGAAAAAAATCCTAAAAATTATAAATTTCTTTTTAAAATCACAAATTTCAAATTGTTAGGGTAGAAAGAAAAATGTTGGGTCCCAATATTATGCCCTATAAAGGGAGAAGACATAAAGCAGTTATTTTAGTGGGTATAAAGCTATATAGAAGTAAATAATAGCAGAAACTAAATAACGCTGGTCCGAAGCGTATGTCACTACGAGGACGTGCGATCGAATCCCCCATAAGATATGGTTTTTTTAATCGTTCTTCATCGTCATCTTTCTCCACTCATCGTCTCGAATAGTCTCAGGGCATTAATAGAGACGTTAAGCAACAAAGCCGGTAACTCCTATGAAGGGCAGTGACTCTGCCCCCATATCGTAACCACAACAGCTAATTACGTTCACCAACAACAAGGAAACGACGACGACGACGACGACGACGACGACGACGACGACGACGACGACGACGACGACGACGACGACGACGACGACGACGACGACGACGACGACGACGACGACGACGACGACGACGACGACGACGACGACGACGACGACGAACGACGACACACAACAACAACAACAACAACAACAACAACAACAACAACAACAACAACAACAACAACACACAACACAACAACAACAACAACAACACCAACAACAACAACAACAACAAGGCAACAACAACATACCTGACTCGACATATCCAGCCTAACAGAAAGTTTCCGAAATAGAAATGATTAATTAATACTTCGTGTGTTTCCGGGTCTGACGAGTTAGCGAGTTATTCGGTACGAGAGAGGACTAGGTCAGTGTTGTTGTTTCTTGCGCAGTGAAACCGAGCCCGGTATCTGTGACGAGATAAGAAGAACTGCTGCGAGGTTTAGCCTTCCTGGTGGAGCTGAATCACTGTGAACCTAGAAGCTTCCTACTAGTAGTAAAAATTATTAATTAACTAGGAAGCTTCGCAAACGCTTTTTCAGACGCGTTGTTGGATGAGCGTAAATTTTAAAAAACGAAAAAAGCGTGAAATAGTGATTTTCATGAGAAATAATTTTTCGATTACGTTCAAATTTCACGCGAAAGTATTAATTAATAAAATAAAGGTTCTGTGAAAAAATCCTTACTATCAAACAAAGCATAGGTGTTATTAGTAGAAGAAATTTTAAAATATGAAAAAAATCGTATTTTTGCGATTATCACAAGAAATAATTTATCGATTGCGCTCAAATTTCACACGAATATATAAATTCATAAAATTAAGGTTTGGTGAAAAAATCATTACAATCGAATAAAGCATGTAAATGTTAAAAGTCGAAGAAATTTAAAAAAAAAAAAAAATCTAAAAAATAATTATAACACACAATTAAAACGAATCAAATATAAAAAAGGGGAAAAAGAAAGATAAAAGGAAAAAGAGGAAAAAATAAAAATCATCAAAAAAGAAAAACGAAAAGATAAAAACTGATTTATTAGACGATCCCACTCATATCAATATGAGGTTTGTCAAAAATCAGGAACAGCAAATTAGGGAGTAAAAAACTTTACTTTATCTGCTACACGTGAAATAACCCCGTTTCCTGGTAAAAGCAGAAAGCTCCTCGTAAAGAGGAGTGAGGACCAGGTTTCAGTCCTACCTAATTGTGCGATGAGCTACTGTGATTACCCCAAGCACCAGAGCAACACTAGACTGCTACAGGAAATAGTCAGGGAAACTAACTCTGATGACGGTATTTAGGCAACTACGCTGGTGTCGTTACATCATGGACAAATGAGGCTCACTTGAATGAAAGCCGCTCAATCCATTCAAAGTCTTCTAAAGTTAATAATTGCGCACTTCCTTATACAGTTTCCTTGTTTAATAGCTACCTTTTTAAATTTATTTACATACTAATGTGGACCAAACTTTTTAACAAAAATGGTACAATATTCTGATAACTCTTACTGTTAAGGGCCCTAAAACAACACTAACTAGCTAACTAGCTAGTCCCGAGACAGTGGCGTAGGAACCGGGGGTGAAGGGGGAAATGACCCCCCCCCCAAGTTTGAGCAAGGGGGGCGGGAGGGAAACTAACGTGAGTTAAATAGTAATCCCAGAATTTCCGTAGTAAATAATATTATGCACATACACATATACAATTCGACAGTCACCTTGGTAAAACGAATATGTTTGCCTGCATGCTTCGACGGCTTCGTCATTACATAACAAATTAGGTTGAAATTTCCTAAAATGGGCCACTTCACGTTCATTTTTTGAATTTTTTAGATCGCATATTGTTGCTGTAAAACCTCGTTTACAGAGTCTGAGTGCAGTTAAAACATGACGAAATAACTGTGGTAGGGTGAAAAAAGAACTCTCCTTCGGCTAAAGGGCCTCCGGCGGCTGGGGATTCACCCCTAGCGCCAATTGACGCCCCCAAAATATGTTAATGAATTTTCCCCCAACAACTTTCAAAACGTTCATTAATATTACCTTAATTGAATCATCAATTGACAAATTTGGTAATTTCTTACCGAACGGTAATCCAATTAAGTTAATTTTTTTCAGTTAAAACATGATGAAATAACTGTATCATGGTTTAAAAAATCGCCTTCGTCGGAAGGACCTCCGGCGGATAAGACCTTGGCCCAGACCCCGGCTACACACCACTGACTGCCCCCTCAGGTAATTACCTTGCCCCTCCTCCCCCCCCTGTTATTTGTCTGGCGCCGCCACTGTGGGAACGTGGAGGATATAGTTGTGTGTGCATGGGCCCAATGATATTTAACATCTATAGTAGGCTAGATCCCCAGTCATTGCTCCACTGGCGTGACGTTTTTTGTTGTTGCTATATTTCCTATTAAAAAATATCGATTTTCGGTTGGTTATTGCTCACTCGTCGATTGCGTCGGGGCCTACAGGGTTGGCTTGGTCGCTTTGATTTAAAGTTCTCCACTGAAAATCAGTTATTTAACTGAGTGGGTAGACTCTAAGTACAATTTATTTTATTTTTTATTTAACAGATCATTTTGTATGTTAAAGCAGGTTGTAGCGATTTGTAGACCAATCATTTTTCAAGATGGCTGTCAGGTTGACAGGTGAGCATATTAGCCATTAACACCAAATGATTACTAAATTCCCTTTTATAATAACTTCTTATTGTTTCTGTTTATGCATTTCCCTGAAACACAAGCTAAAACTATATCAAAACAATCCGGAAAAATACCAAATCCCATTTAAAAAATAAAACAATCATAAATTGAAACGCCAAATCGCCATATTGACTATATCTGATTGACGCTTCAATTTGCTACGTTACTGTCTGTACGGACGTATTTGAGACTGGGGATTCTCTAGTCTACTATAAATGTTTACCGACAGTGTTGGCTCGAGCGCTAAGCGCGCGACTCTGATTCAGGAGGGCCCGGGTTCAAATCCCGTCAAGACCGGCAATCCTGACTGAAGGTTTTTCCGAGGTTTTCCTCAATCGTAAAGGCGAATGCAAGGGAATTATTCCTCTTACACAGCCCTCGGACATCCCTTCACAATTTCCTACCCGCACGTACCTAGTTCACCTGAAGAGGGGCTAATTGCACCCTATAACAGGTTTCCCACGATAAAAATTTAAAATTTATATATTTGTTAAATATCATTGCATGGGACTGCTTTCAGCGCTGCAAAACTTCTCATGTCGACCTAGGTCCAACAGTTCTTGTTTTTTTTTTAGAAATGTGTAAACGGTGACTTTGGAGCTGTCATAGCAACGAATGAACATTCTAAGGTTATAACCGAAATAACGTTGTTGATTCTGGTGCTGTCTGCGAGTGGAATCGTGTCCATCTTGATTGATCGGTGTTTCTTCTTAAATAATATGCCGGTCTCTAGTTGGTCATTGTTTGCTCGTCGATGGTGTTGGCGCCTACAGGGTGGACTTGGTCTGCTTTAAATTATATGTCCCCAACTGAAAATCAGTGTTGTGACTGTGAATGGGTATAGACTCTAAATACGGATTTAAAAAAACTGTTTCGATGTTCTGATCACTCTTGATTAGCTAATCAGGTCAAGTTTCTTCCAGTTAGAGAAAAGTTTATAAAAAGGTTCTGTAACAAAACAACCTAAATGAAGACGAAATCAGGTACCGGAACATCGTTCATGTTCTTGCACCTTCCTCTTCTTTACCATCCACGACAATGATATCGATGGTGAAGAACCAATACCTTCTATCTGCCATTTTCTGCCAAAATGAGATGTTGGTGTCTATGGATACAGAAAATTATTTCGAATTTTTTGGTGCTAATAGTTCCTATCTCCCCCGTCTGGGCCCGGGGTAGAATTGAACAGAGCATGGCTCTGCTAATCGTAAAAGGCGATTCAAGAGAAAAAGTCCACCTCGCAAACATCAGACAGCTAGGAAGAGCGGAGTATCTTACTCCCCGAAACTAGAGGCGAGCTCTGGCAATCGTCGTCGGGGACCTTGCCCCCTTCCCTTGACGACCCCCCGGCGACGATGACAATGACACAACGAACGATGACAAAGACGATGACGACTGCGACGTGAAAAACCCCCCTTCCTCCCCCTACCCGTGGCTGGTTCTGACCAGTATGGGCCTTTTCTCCCCACCCCCCTTAGGCTAGAGTGGTGCATTATGACCTAACGGTTGACGCGTCCTTAATCCAAATAAACCAAAAAAGTTCCTATCTAACAATGCTTAAACATCTCCAAAAGAGACATACCTTACATCAACATCTCCTATCTGCCACCGCCAACTAGTTACTTTTTTTAAATCAGTTTTAATGCTCTCCTGAACAATTTGCTTTTTAGCAGATAGAAGGTATTGGTTCTTCACCATCGATATCTAACATCTATAGTAGGCTAGATCCCCAGTCTCCAATACGTCCACACAGGCGCGAGCGTAACAAATTGAACCGTCAATCTCACCTATTCTATTTGGCGTTTTAATTTATGCTTTTTTAATGCAATAAGTAATTTTCTGGATTGTTTGATATGGTTTTAGTTTGTGCAGCATGGGATTGAACAAACAGAAACAATAAGAAGTTATTGCATAAGGGAATTTAGTAATCATTTGGTGTTATTAATGGCTAATATGCTTACCTGTCAACCTGGCGGCAATCTTGAAAAATATTTGGGCTACAAATCGCTTACGTCTAATTTTACATACAAACTGCCATATTCAAGATGGCTTCTAATTGTCAGGTCAGTGGACCAATGACTGGGGATCTAGCCTACTATAGATGTTAAATATCATTGATCCACGATGACGCGGCTTGAAACTACATCGTCTTTCTGACTTCAAACTCGATCAAGTACACAAACAAATCAGACAGATTTCACCGCATTTCATGGTTTACGGCAGATGTTCATTACTTGTAGTAGGCTAAACACGGAAACTGATACAAGTCGGGATTGTCCCCCCCGAATCAAGGAAAGTTTTCACTCAAAGAACGACTGAGTTTTTATTTTAGCTTTTGGATGTTACTTTCTAAGTCCGATCTTCCCGTTACGAAAATATTTGCCCTTCGCGGTTAAAGGATGAGTTTTAGCAAATTTCTGTTCGGAGGCTGACACCACATATTTCATGTGATGGCATTTGATGACATATAGCGTGAATCCAGCACACGGAGGAACTCTGTGATCCAGCACAGATCATTTTTGCTTGTGTTGGTAAAATACTAGGAAGCTTCGCAAACGCTTTTTTAGTCGCGTTGATGGATGAGCTTTTTTAAGTTTTTAGTTTGCGTGGGATATCTTTACTTTTGCAAGTGCTTTGCTTTGCTGCCTACGCATTGTAGGTGATTGTTGTCAAGTTTCTATTGTTACTTGTCAATTGTTATTATTTACCGTAAAAATTATATTAAAAGCTTTATTTCTATGGATTCTGGCTAACTTTTTCAACTTTTTCTTTCAACAGGTACTACATCACCATAACCTTAATGTCCATGTATAATATAAACGTTGTTGCCCCACCCGTTTGGTCAAAATTGGTCCAAATGGCACGAAAATATCGCACACAAAATCGAAAAAAATCGTAAAAGTACGATATTCATGAGAAATGTTTCTTCGATTGTACCCAAAAACAATACACCTCTAAGTTCAGAGATTTCAAAGGTCCCCTCCAATTTTCATCTATATCGGATATGCCGTTTGCCTGGTAGAGAGTTAACAAACAGACAGAAAAATAAACAAAAAACAAACAAACAAACAAACAAAAAACACCCGAGCTAAATTTTTTGGGGGTCAGTGAAATTGAAGTCTTCGCTTCGCTCATCCAATTATGTGCCTCGTTGCTAGGACGCTCTAAAGTCACCGTTTACAAACTCCTAGGACAAGAACTGATTAACCTAAGTCCAAATCAGAATTATGAAAACGTCTGACTTGAGCGGGAATCGAACCCTGAACCTTCTGCATTGGAACCAGAGACGCTTATAATAAGAGTAACGAGCCACACAAATTAGGAAGCAGCAGCATTAGGAAGTATCGATATTCGGCAGTACGTACTTGCAATAACCACATTTCAACTAGGCCTACATGTTCGACTTTCCTAACTGCTAAACCACTCGACAAGAAAAAAGAAACGCCAAAACACGGTCAAAGAGTTGAAGAACTGCATTCTTCACTCGTAAGTTGCTTATGAACGTACACTCGCACTCAGAATAATAACAATTACACCTACGGGAGTGTTTCCCGACTAACCAAATTTTATTTTTATTTATTTTATTTATTTATTTAACGTCTATCCTATTCAGTTATAAAAACTGATTTACAAAGGAGGACAACTAAATAAATCTAATTACATAGATGCAGAAACAACAATAAACTACATTTTCGTAGATATTTGAAATAGTAGCATTACAACAACAATGCATTTAAACACAACAATTTTGGTAACAAAAAAAAAAAAAAAAATCGAGAAATAAACCCTCGCTCATACCTGCGTAAAGGTAATGACATTATAATTAATGTTTGGTGGTCAGTTCAAAGGCAGCAGATATTCGTTGCAGTACTGTTCCATCCATTCAGATGTATAATGCAACTACAATTCAGAGCTTAAAATGTACCCGTCCTGATGGTCCAGTGGTTAAGACGCCTGTCTGGAATGTGGGAGGCCCGTGGTTCGAATCCCGGTTAGGGCGGACTTTTTAAATTTCTGAATTGTAGTTAATAAAAACAATTACACCTACGGGAGTGTTTCCCGACTAACAAAATCGAGAAATGAACGAGATTACTCTAAAATCATCTAAAATCGTTTAGTTCACCGACAGTGCTGGCTCGAGCGTTAAGCGCGCGACTCTGATTCGGGAGGTCCCGGGTTCAAATCCCGTCGAGACTGGCAATCCTGACTGAAGGTTTTTTCCGAGGTTTTCCTCAGTCGTTTATGCGAATGCAAGTGATTGAGTCCTCTTAAACAGCCCTCGGACATCCCTTCACAATTGTCCTATCTGCAACATACCTAGTTAGACACCTGAAGGGGCATGAATTGCACCCTGGGCAGGCTTCCAATGAAGAATTATTTTAAAATTATCATTATCGTTTACTGGATAATAATTCCTTCTTTACTTGATAACTAGGCAGCTTCGCGAACACTTTTTCAGTCGCGTTGATGATTGAGCATTTTTGGTTGATTTTTCTGTCCAATGATAACTAAGGTTTTTGTATGCGTGGGATATCATTACTTTTTCAAATTCAATTATTGCTAAATTATTATTTTTTGTTAAATTGGGTTGATTTTTATAAATTTGTATTAACTGCTATAGAAATACCAATTAACAATAGTATGTAAAATATATCGAGGTCCAAAGATTTACTTTTTGTACGCATTGTAGGTGATTGTTGTCAAGTTTTTAGATACTTGAACGGAATCTGGTGGCTAATCTGATCTTAATAATATTTTAAAGCGAATCTTCCAAATCTTTCAGCTTCAAACTGATATGTTTTTTCGTACAATAAAATAAATAATATGTCTGATCAAAATCGTACATAAACCATTCTTTTTCAATTTACTATGGACGGTGTGTGGTATTAATTTAAATAAATTAATTAAATTCATATTTAGAGTCTACCCACTCAGTCTCATAACTGATTTTCAGTGGGGGAGGTTAATTTTTTAAAGCCGACCAAGCCAACCTTGTAGGTGCGTACCATCGACGAGCGAACAATGACCAACTAGAGGTCATCTAAAAGTCACACAATTTGTAAACATTTGCATGAACTAGGCAGCTTCGCTAACCATTCTTATACTCGCGTTGATGGATGAACATTTATGTTTTATTTTCCAGTATTCCTAAATTCGAAAACAAAATCGTAATTGTGCGATTTTCATGAGAAATATTACTCTGGTTGTATTCAAACACATGGCTCATCTAAGTTAAGAGATTTCGAAGGTTCCGTGATAATTTATTCATGATTGAAGAAGTTTTTGTCTGGTAGGGAGAACAAGCATACAATAAACATTTTTTTAAGAGTAGGTTTAAAATATTTTCTATACTCTCATCCAAAACACTTGATTTCAAACTATGTTTGGTGTTTTTATTTATATTCTTGAAAATAAGGTTCAGCTTGCCGTTGAAGCGCCCTAAAACTACTAATACTAATACCAAATACAAGGAATCGACTTCGGAACTGTAAAACATTTCATAAATTATTAAAACCATTGATATAAGCATCGCCACAGATAATGATTATCTAATAGATGGTGAAATTGAAACTAAAAATAAACAAAATCGTACGATATATTTTCTGCGAATATTTATCGGATGTTGCGTCATGGTCAAAGGTCTAAAACCCAATTAATTGTTTCTGACACATATTATTTGCAACTATTTCCTGGTGAGATTCAACACAAATTCTTATCTTTGTTGACGCATTTCTAGAATCTACTAATGATTCACATTAACTTGGAAATATTGCGAGTATATCACGTGTTGTGTTACGCATCTGCCAATACTGAACACGCATCATAACGGAGAGATTAGCATTATGATTCATTAGTAGTGTTAAGTATTAAATTGCCAAGCTGAAAATTTAAATATAGTAAAGGGTTTTCTAAGAGGAGGATTTAAATTTCTCAGACAATTTCAGTCGTATCTATTTGTGATTTTATATAATTATGTAAAAATTAATTTTGAACACATTAATCATAGCACTTTTCCATTAAATCGTTCATAGAAAATAAACAAAAAATATATTAAATTCTCTAGAATTTAGAATCCTTCAAATTGGTCAAAAACACCCAAATAACTACGCATTTTTCTGATTGATCTATGATAAATATTGAAAATCTGATATGATAGGCGCGTCCTTCATTATCAAGTTTGCCAAGTTGTATAAAGATGAAAATATGATGAATGTCTGCAGGAGAAGGAACATCAATCCACGCCGGCTTCCTCTTAATCCCAATCAATGAAGGGCGCTGATTTGATGATCAGCTTGTTTCAATTATTCTGTAGCGATAATCATTTTATCCGAATAAAACTTTGTATAATAATTATACAAGCAAATTGCTTATCAGAAACATATTCACGCCACTATTATATTATATTTGATACATTTATCATAAAACAATCATAATATACTGACTTATTTGTGTGTTTTTGACCATTTCGACAAATTCTATATACTAGAAAAAAGAATTTATTTGTATTTATTTATTTATTCTATATTTTTAATTTACTGGTAAGTGCTATAAATAAATAAAATAAGTAGTCAATGTAATGTGCTCTGCTCTGTATATTATTTTATAACTGATTTAGTTAATATCTTTTACATTGTATTTTAGTTTATAGATTTATTTGTTTGTTATGCATTGTGTAAGTTTATAAATGTATTAATAATATAGTAAATGGTGGCAAGACACTTTTATTCTTGTCGCCATCAATATGCTCTGAATATGGTATAATAACTGTACGTTGCAAATTGAAAATAAATAATAATAAATTGTATTTAGAGTCTACCCACTCAGTTATATAACTGATTTTCAGTGGGGGACAGTAAATCAAAGCATATCAAAGCAATATCAAAGCTTCAACTTTTTTAAATGAAAGGTGCCTCCATGTTTCATTTTTAACCCAATTATGTTAAATGTTTTACATAAAAGTTACCACAATGGCTGCGAAATTTGAAACCTTATAAAATGAGCATACCTGCTTTCTCTTATGATTTTCTTTCTAAGGGACTAACACTTATTTAGTATTGTTGACAATCCGCCAATATTAAAGGAATGTAATATATAATACGGTTTCATGCACATAAAAAAATGAAGAATAAATAGATTGAATTCTGGATTGTCCGGGATTCAATCCTATGATCTTCCGGATCAAAGTCTTACGCGTTATGCTTGAGCTGTGCCCACATAAAATATTATGTTGAATGTTGATTTATTTATTATTTATTTAAATAAGAGTCGAGTACAGTACAAGTACCATTTTACATAGACAATATAATATAATATATAAATAAAGTAAAATAAAAATTACATTATTATACCAACAAATTAACAAATAGTTTTATGGCAATGAACAATAAACAAATATATCAAACCTATAAGTGCAACAAAATATAAAAGTAAATAACGTTTATGTAAAAATATTAACAAGAATATGTTTATAAAAGAATAGAGGGGGAAAAACTATTGAGTATAATGACCTTCAACTACAGTCCAATCACGGATTGATTTTTTAAAAGAATTTAAATCAGAGAATATGTCGGACTTAGGTAAATTAGGTAAATTATTATAAAATGAAGGTAAACTAAAGGTGATAGATCTACGGGTAATAGGTCTAGCTACATGGAAAAGGTGCGTAGTAAAGCGGAATGGAACAGGTGGAAACGGAGACAAGACTGGTGGACCGGAAAAACACAATTGATGATACGGTGCAGGAAAGACATGTCATAGCGTTTTCTTCGAGTGGTATGATGTTGATTTTGTTCGAAAATCTTACAATTTAAACATAATCCCGTAAACTTTCTCATTAAAACATCATGGCATATATTTATTGACGCCTTCTACACAATCATTGCAAAACACACCCATGTTAATATTTCTTCCATACGAGGAAGTGTTTATACTCACTCGTCCACTTCCTTGTTTAAATGTACTTTTTTAGTTATTTTTTAAGAGCTTGTTTTTAGCATGACCGAGCGAAACCAAGCTAGAAATTATAATAATCACCTTCGTCACGCAAGAAAACTTCAGGTAGGTACTACACAGTCAGACGATCCGAGTTAGACGAGGCGAACTGAGATGTGCACTTTACTGGATGTTAAGACAAGTCTGAGTATTTGTTTGCTCTATATTTGGACTTTTGACCCTTTCAGTCATGGCGTCCATGATCATGGACATGAAATTCTTAATTTAAATCCGGGTAAATGATAGATTTTCAGTATGACCACATTTAAAAAAATGAACTTTTTTTTTTTTAAATACCCATTTCAATGGGATCAATTGCACCTTTATTAGAGAAGATTGGAAATACATATCCGTTAAAATTGCTAAAAAAAAAGTCTGTAAATTTTGGCTTGTCCTGGAAATGAAGGCCTAATATAATTGTAGTATTGCTTTTTGTATTTTAAGAGATAAACAAAATCTAAAATATACCAAAAATTCAGGAAAAAAATCTTTTAGAAATGTACTTAAGAGTTTAAATTTGAGCTAAAACTGGAGCTTTAGTTTAAAATCCAAAATTTGTTCCAAATTCCTAAAAAAACATTCTAAGAAATATTTAAAAATATCAAAATTCTCAAAAAAAATAATGAGAAAAAGGAATTGTTTGCTAAAAATTACGACCTAACACTAATTTAATTCGTGATTGAAAGGGTTTTTAAACTATAGGCGTACTGCAAGTTGTGTACTTTACTATGTTAAGACAAATCTGAGTATTTGTTTGGTCTAATTATTGTGGACTTTAAACAGTTTACTGAGTAGCTTGATAAAAGCATTGAATTAATAAGGAATAATATTATTATAATTTTAATTAAGATGATGATTTATTTGAATCTTGTCTTTCAGAACTTAAAACATAAACATAACATATTATTATCCCTTAGCAACCACAATTGAACTTCACAGCCTTCAACATAATAACATATATAAAATAATCTGTGGGACAGACCCAACCCACTGTGACTGGAATGCAATGCATGACAGGACGACAGCCCAGGGTGCAATTCATGCCCCTCGTCAGGGGCTTGGAGTTAGGACAATTGTGAAGGGATGTCCGAGGACTCAACCCCTTGCATTCGCATTAACGACTGAGGAAAAAAAAACCTTCAGTCAGGATTGCCGGTCTCGACTGGGTTTGAACCCGGGACCTCCCCAATAAGTCAAGCGCTTTAGCTCTCTAGCCAACACTTTCGGTAATAGTTCGCATCATAGGGTCTTAAGCTAGGAAAAATAACTTTTGTTTTTCGTATAATATATAAAAGTCCATGGTTGAAATTAAAATACGTGTTTGACGGAGGGCTGAACTGATCGAAGTAAGAAAATTTGCTTTAACAGTGGCAACATTTCCGGTGACGAGCTGGTGATCCAGAAGATAATATGTAAAGTTGTGTGTTCAGTTAATATTATTCATTGAAAATCTTCGCAGAAAATTTAGTTTTGAAGTATTGTAAAAAATCAATATTTTTATCAGCTACAAACAATTTTGTATTATTTTTTTTAAATGGACTTCAAATTTTTACTTAAATCCAAAATTTCCTAGTTGCCGCATTTTGTAATTCATGAATACTTAATTTCTTTTCATATTCTTCAGTTGTTCACTCATTACTATTTCAAGTGTTAAAAATGTTAATAATGTGAACGCAAATATTAATCAATAAAATACAAATTCATTAATTAATTAATTAAAAACTACCCGAAGTTAAAAAGTCGTGATTTTCAATATAAATAATTAATGACTATGCTAGTAACGAGTGGATAGTATCTCTTCCGGAACGAGCACTTCTCGACCAATCCCCGCCTCTCCCGCGCGTCTGTAGCCACGCCCCTTCGCTCACCGGTGCAGGTGCACCGGGCCCAGACACTACAGACCACAGCTCCGGGCAAGGACGTTGTGTTTGTTAGTTAGTTGTCTGTTTTCTTTTCAGCCGTTGCACTTTGAGTCAAACCACTTTCACTGTGCGCTCCGCACCACGCGATGGCACGCACCAACCAGGGATGTACAAGACTAGCGAGATCTCGGGGAAATTAGTGAAATATCGATACCTTTTTGTGGGTTATTATTATTATTTTGTGGCTATATTTCAAGAAAAGCGATATATCGATGTATTGATAGTTTTTTATATATCGGGGAAATGACTAAAATATCGGTACCTCTTTTGTGGATTGTGGCAACATTATGTCCAAGAATAGCGATATATCGATATATCGGGGAAATTAGTAAGATATCCATACATCTTTTTTAGGTTATTATGATCACATTATGTCCAAGAATAACGATATATCGGAGAAATTAGTGAAATATCGATTGATCTTTTGTAGGTTATTATGGCCACATTATGTCCAAGAATATCGATTACGAAATATAATATATTTAAATTTCGGTACCTTTTTGTGGGATTTAATTATTTTGTGGCTATATTTCCAAGAAAAGCGGTATATCGATATATCGATGGTTTGCGATATATCGGGGGAATTAATAAAATATCGATACCTTTCTGTAGGTTATTATGGCCACATTATGTCCAAGAATAGCGATATATCGATATATCGATAGTTTCTTTCGATATTTTGCTATGTATAGAGGAAACTAGTTACATCCATGTAGGTAGGTTAATATTATTTTCTAGACACATTACAACAGGACACATATCCAACAAATATAATTCACCAAATATTAACAAAACTAACACAAAGATAAAATATAAACATGAATGTTGTTCATACAACATTATTGTGTAGGGTGGAGTGTCTCACGTCGACGCGACCAGAGCTCGCCTCTAGTTTTACTACCCTACCTGCTACCTGATGTTTGCGAGATGGACTTTGCTTCTTTCCCCGCCTTCTGCGATCGGCAGAGAAAAACCCTGGGAATTTCTCGCGGGAAGCCTGCCCAGGGTGCAATTCAGTGATTCACGCCCCTCTTCAGGTGTCTAACTAGATATGTTGCGGATAGGACAATTGTGAAGGGATGTCCGAGGGCTGTTTAAGAAGACTCAATCCCTTGCATTCGCATTAACGACTGAGAAAAATTCGGAAAAAATCTTCAGTCAGGATTGCCGGTCTCAACAAGATAAGCGCAAGAATGAGTTGAAATAGTCCTTGTACTAAAACACTAAAACAATTCAATATGCACATGACTTTAAAACATGTTTTGTTAAAGCGCCCTAAAACGACTAATACTAATACTTAAACATGTTTAAAAAAAATTTGAGCCATGAACCAAATCGTGTACAACCAATTCAAATACCCACTTCCATAAAGGTCAATGACTGAATGTTTATGAATAACCTTGAAACTGTAAATCAATATCCTTATTTAGGTATACACTGTTAGTGCAGGCCGGACATACATTGCTTGCCGTTCACTTCTCTTCAACGGTTCAGAAATATTTGTTAAATCCATTAGTATATTTATCTACAATTATCATGGCTAAGATATGCACACAGACTATAACGAGCATTTCTAGAATATTTGCTGACTGGGAAATGGGATATTAGAACAAGACTCATAATGAGGTTTTGTGGTCGGCAAACCTTAATATTAAGATTAGGATATTAAGATTATCTGTATCTTAATTATTTTATTTTAATCATCTATTAAGATTGATAATGTTTACAATATTCATCGTATCTTTTGTTATAAAACAATGGGAATAGGTCAAAATGATAGTCCATAAATGTATTTTGACCAGTATAATTCGTTGATAACTTTTGACGGGTACAATTTTTTTTTTCCAAAAATATGTAAATCGCATATATGGTTTGAATTTAAATGGATACGAAATCGAAAAGGTGCAGAAGAACAAAACAAAACAATATTTAAAAAAACGACAATTTCAAAAAAGGCCAACTTGATTAATAAATACTTAATTCATTTCTCGATTTGGTTAGTCGGGAAACACTCCCGTAGGTGTAATATGGGAGACCCGTGGTTCGAATCCCGGTTGGGTAGGACTTTTTTAAATTCTGAATTGTAGTAATATATAATTCATATTTTATAGAAGTGCAAGCAACTCTCACATATGGGGTGATGATAGAAAGAAAGCAATATATCCTACAAAATTCTCAATTCGCATAGATAAAGTTTCAAAGTTTGAACTCTACAGACTATTTAAGTGCATTTAGGCTATCACCTTATAGGGCGAAGTGCATAATCAAAAGACATTAATTATAATTTTGACACGATGTGCAATAAAAATTAGCATTAGCGATTTGTAGGCCTATACTTATTTTTTACGAACAGTTGATTATTATCATGAGAGTAATGACGAATTTCCCAACAAAATTGCACATAATCAAAACTTTATACGAAGTACTTGCACTCTAGCAAAGCTTTATGCAAAGTAAACGCAAGACCGGTTAACATTTTGCAATTGCTCATTTATCAAATTATCAGTTAGCTCAGTAATATAATGAATAATGAACGTAAAACTAAATTCATTAGTGATTTCGATTGCATAATAATTATTCATTTTTTCGGTTGTAATATTAATTAAATATTTAAATGTCAAACAATCTTCGTTTCAAACATTGCATCTTTTAAGAAAGTAATTTGAATCCCGAATATATAAAGGTTTACGATATTTTCATTCACTGAATCACGTACTCAATATTTTTCATATAGATTTATTTGGTTTGTATCTTTTCAGTTAATTGCTACGAGATAGTATAAGAACTTTCTGTGTTTAAGTAACAGTTGCACCAATTATATAATACACGTTTTTCTCTTTTATTTGATATGAATAAATTATAAATCGTAACTGGATATGGACATTAAAACAACGTAAATTTACAAGCCCACACCTAAAACAGACAAAAAAAAATAACGAAAGTTTGTCGGATTTTAGCGAAAATATTATTTCTTAATAAAATCTTCCATAATTTTATTGTAATATAAATCAAAAATATTAATAAAAAAACAACATTCTATTTTAAAACAAACAATAAAACTTGCTGAAAACGAAAGTTCTAGCCACATATAAATAAGTAATAAGTTAGTTGGTCGTATAATTTAAGTAGGCCCAATCAATATAATTACCTTAGAAAATACTGAACAACCAACAATATTATGATTGTTTTATTTTGTATTATTCTTACGTAATCACTTATCTATCCTCAATGGACGTTTAGTCATCTGCGATGTTAGTGACCATATCGCCGTATACCTTCCCTAAGGGACCAAACTTTTGTTTTTAATGCGGGCATTATAGACACTAAGTGTGACGTCATGCATCATGGCCGTCCATAGCAACGCATAGCAACGCATAGCAACGCACAGCAACGCAAACAACGCATAGCAACGCATAGCAACGCATAGCAACGCATAGCAACGCACAGCAACGCAAGCAACGCATAGCAACGCATAGCAACGCATAGCAACGCATAGCAACGCATAGCAACGCATAGCAACGCATAGCAACGCATAGCAACGCCCATGGGCACGACTTTTTATATCTAGAAATTTTGATTGTTTTAGTTGTTTTTTGCGTCAAACCAGTGGCTTGTCCTTCACATTTCGATTGATTTGTATCATTGTTGAAGAGGCTAGAAGTCTGTGAAGTTGGAGTATTGGTGCAGCAGGTTCCAATGTTTTGTTTGGAGTCAACTTCGTCGTTGCTCGTGACGTCCCCACTAACAGTGACAGTACTATTAAAGAACAGTCGGCACGTGGTTCTTAACTAGCTCGCTACGCCAGCAACACACGCCGCCTGTATGGATGTATGAACCAGCGCCGCGTCCCGTCCAGCCACGTTACTTTCATATTTATACTTTCTTTTCCAAGGCGTTGTTTTTACGTCGTTGTGTTGTCGTGTTGTCTCAGAAGAAGAAAAAGAACAAGAACAAGAACAAGAACAAGAACAAGAACAAGAACAAGAACAAGAACAAGAACAAGAGCAAGAACGAGAACGAGAACGAGAACGAGAACGAGATAAAGAACAAGAACAAGGATTAGAACAAGAATTAGAGCAAAAAGAAGAAGAAGAAGAAGAAGAAGAATGATCATCATAGACATTAGCCTACGCGATACAGACAGAGTTGCATCCTATTGTGCAATTCTATTACTTTCTTTGAAGGTCTGATGGTTCTGTTTAGATAGTTGAATAACTCCATGTGATGTGGCTCAGCTGGACTAGAACTCACTCTTAACTTGGTGCTCGTGCTAAGAGCGGCATTCCTCGAGTAACGCGCAGGAATCTACTCGGCTGGGGGAATGTTCGATAAGAATCATTGTAAAATTGTATTTTATGGAATTAGAACAGAAATTATCATAGACAAGGAGTCCATGGTTGTCAGTTGTCTACCACAGCGCATAATAATGAGTCTATATTACCGGATACATTTAATTATAACTATCATAATCACATATCACACCAGTCAACATTTGTCATTCATCTCATGCATTCATTACAGACTTATTCTATATTACTCTATTAATGTTCAGGATATGACAGAATCACTGTTGTGCATACTGCATGGGTCACAATGGCAGCTTCTTTCCTATCTCATTCTGTAATTGTATGATGATATACTAAATGATAATATTATTATCATTAACTGTAATCCGTTTACATAATATGATTATCATTTACTGTAATTAGTGCAGATTAAAAGCAAAAATTAAATAGAAATATGTACATTTTTTTGAAACATTAAGATAAGTCTTCATAAGAGGCGAGAGGTCATGGGTTTTAATCCTGACACCAGCAATCCTGACTATAAATGATTATCAGTTACTTAGTTAGTTATTAATTATAAGTTTTAAGATTAGTCATGTAAATTAAGGACACACCCGTCTAATTTTGCATAGACAGAAATGTCTTATGAATACACGCTTTAAAATATTTGGACTACCCATTTACCATGATTGTAAAAGACTACCTAAGTAGCTAGGGCATTATATCTATTCGTATGTCCTTATATTATGTGTCAAATTTATTTGATAAGAGAAACGGTATTAACTTCCTAAGAATGTTAATTAACTGTACACTACCGCTATTATAATAAGTGAAATATGCTCCGCCTCAAGTAATACTATTACTGGAGAATATAAATATCCAAAAGAACAACAACGTACACTATACAAATAATATGGAAAAATGAAGATAAATCAAAAATCAAATCAAGTATTTTAATGGGTTGGAAATCGAATTCTTGGATTGGTTTCAATCACAGCCGATGTACATTACTTTCTTTACACCTGTTTACCAGTTGGTCATCACGTTTAGCAGAAAACAACCAGGGAAATCGTCTTTTAAAACAAGCAAGATGTCGGGAGTACAATCAGTAAAGATTGATTGATTGATTGATTCAGGTCTTTATTTCAAGGCGGGATTAAGGCTAGTAAAACCTTATCTTCCATCCAACCTTTAAGGAGTTACATTATATTAAATAAATAAAATTAATAAATTATTTAATAAATAAATAAGTAAATAAATAAATAATAAATAAATAAATAAATAAATAAATAAAGAAAGAAAAATAAATAAATAAAGAAAAGAAAAAAGAAAGAAAGAAATAAATAAATAAATTCGTATTAAGAGTCTACCCACTCAGTTATATAACTGATTTTCAGTGGGGGACAGTAAATCAAAGCGACCAAAGCCAACCCTGTAGGCCCCGACGCAATCGACGAGTGAGCGATAACCAACCAAAGATCGTTTTTTTAATAAGAAATATAGTAATCAGTGGTAAGGACAGTGCGATCACCGGCGGATCAACGACAGAATCAACAAGGCCGATTCAGAACAACTCTGAATTTATTATGTGCTTCGTTGCTAGGACGACTCCAAAGTCACCGTTTACAAACTCCTAAGACACGATATGATGGACTGAAGCCTTAATCAGAAGTTAAAAAACTTCTTACTTTGACGGGAATCGAACACTGGCCCTTCTGCATTGGAAGCAGATACGCTAACCACAAGACCAACGAGCCACACAAAATACAACAATATTACACACAATACATAATATATACAAATTACAATTATATATAATACAACAAATTATAAGTTTCTTCCCAGTTAAATCTCGTAGTTGGTGAAGGCGATGAGCATAATAAGAGGTAGACGAACAAAATAAATGATTAATCTTAGCTGGCCCCGTCCTGCACTAATGGTGTAGATGTGGTTTAAGAGGGAATATGACTCATTTGTCAGTTGGCCAATAGCTATTCGCTTGGCCAGGAAGGTTTCCACGTACATGAAACTTTAACATAGTTGTCAATGAAGCACACAGAGAGAGCCATACACGCATAAATAATCGATATTTTGTGTAAATTAGACCGAAAAAATATCACGAAAATGCTCCATATAGGACTTTTTAACCAAATCCAAAATCGTAAAAAAATCGATACGTTTAAAAAAAATATATTAAAAAATTAATGTTAGAAAAGTGTCACTGTAATCCCTTCACTTCCGTTTTAGTGACAAACTGAGCAAAATGTCAAATATCTGAAGTGTGAGTCACCCGAGCGAACAGACATTTGTCTTTCCTTTATCTTAACATAATATTTAGATTGTTCGCCCGTGTTTGTGTCCAAGTTCCAGTAACAGCTGACGCAAACATTAATTACATAGCACTTTACGTTATGTATCATCTTAATACTGAACACAAGTTGAGTCCGAAAACTAATCATCTGATTAAGCACATCGAAAGCAGTAATATAATATCCATAGAAAATAACAAAATCTAGAGTTAAAGCTTTTTTGTGTTTGTTTGCTTTGAACTGGTCAAACAACTTTATATGTTGATATCATTTCCAGTAAAGTTTATAAATCACTGACTCAAAAATCTGTGCTAAAGAAAAAAAAATCAAACTGAACATTGACGTAAACGCAATTTTCTCTGTAGTGTAACCTTTGTCATCTTTTAGTTTAACAAACCATTGCAAATATTCTCCAAAGCAACTTTATATTGCGTTATCTATTCATGTTTGCAAATGATAAATTCACAAACATTTTCGTAAGTTGGTACAGGTCGTGCTTTGTAAAATATTCAAGTGGTATCTATATTCTTGACACCAACAGTACATGTGTACAAAAACCAAAATTAAAACGTGTTTTATTATTGCAATTGAATTTACAAACAGAAATGCAATTTGATTTGTTTTTATTCGTCCAATTCCGGAGAAGTTATGGCAAAAAGTATGAAAATCACTAAATCCAAACTTGGGTACAAGAACACAATTTTGAAAAAGCGCGATTTCTTATCTCCTAATTACCTGAAACAATAAGTTATTCAATAATAAAAAATGATTTGAACAAAATGAAAACGGAAATACGATTCTAAACTGAACTAAAAAGTACCTCTTCCATTTTTTTAGACTTCAAACGAAGACATTTAAGAAGCGATTCTGAGTTCGCTCCTAAACGTCTTGCAGTTGCAGCCAAACAGATCGATAAGATAATAAAGAACAATATTCAAATTAGAATAAAGAAATGTGACAGGAGAAAGGAAAGAAACGTCGATTCGTTTTACTTTCATCTATCTAATGTCATTGTTTAGCAACTGCACAGAACAGCGGAACCAATTGGTCGCTTCAGTTGCATTACATTCAATTACCAGCCAGCCAAGCAAGGTAGTTTCATGTTGTGATGTTGGCAACGCAGATTGTGAACAATACCAGCTAGCTTAGCAAGGTAGTCTTGATGTCGCGATGTTGGCAATGCAAATTGTGACTAAGACAATGACAAGTCTATCTTGTCTGCTGCAAACATGGTTGAGTTTCATTTGTTTGTCTGTTGGATGGGCTCGAGGAGCAAACCTTACTAAGAGGACAGCGATAGCAACAGCGGCGAGCGACAATAGTCGACCGAAACGTCAACTTTGGTGAGAAGAGCAAGTGAGAACTGCCACCTCAAATTTTCATCATACAACATTTAAAAGTAATTACTCACATTTGTTCTATGTAGTTGTTTATTAATAATGTAATGTAATGTAAAATGTAGTTTGCAAAACTACGAAGCCCTAAAGCCTAAGCTATAAATAAGTGTACTTCTCACTTGTCAGTCATATACTTTGCCCTCCAACTATAAAATGATGAGAATTTACTAAGGAAGAAAGTTCTATCTTCACTTTAGCCATGTAGATAGGACATTCAATCTAGATTTTCATGGCAATAAACACAAGGAGTCTGTGATTTGTTTACAAAGGCTGTGACTTTTCAACGCAAAAAGTCCTAACTACAGTAATTAACTGGATGTCAATCATGTCATATTATGATCCCTATAAATAAATTATATTTCATTTTAGTACTTCATTAATCCAATTGTATTAAAATAACTAGGAAATCGCCAAAGTCGTTGTTAGACGAGTGAGCAAGCCATGTGTTGAGTGTCCGGAAACATCCCCTTTCCTCCCCTATACCTATACCTAGATCCACTAGCAAGCATGGGCATTTCCTCCCCAGTCTATTAGGCTTGAGTGGCGCATTAGGCCTAACAGTGTTGACGCGCCCTTATAACTACTAACTAAACTCTAACCCATATCATTTATACTTATAATGTATTAATGTAACAATAAACTTTTTTTAAATTATTCTTTGTAACTGTTTATTTATGCATCTGTAGAATACCTAATCTGAATTCACTGGGAATGATTGTATCCTGGAAGTGATAGAGGAAAAACTGGCTGTGTTGCAGCCGCTGGCGTCACCGAAACACAGAACACTTTACAGCCACAATCAATGTTCTGTTATTCACTTTCCCTCTTAACCATTCACGCCAACCTAATGTTGCACTTTAATAATTCGCTTTATTACTTTATACCAGGCCGGATAATAACTGCGAAATTATTCGCAGTAATGTTTTACTGTTATTAGGTAAGTACTACTGTGCTATTCACACGCGCTGTGTAATTATTGGTTGTTAAGACTTTTTGCCGAGCTCGGGCCAACTTTTCTTTACAATGTTAAATGCAAATTAAAAATAGGCTTGATCGTCAAATCCAGATACTTCCACATACAGTCTGGACCGCTTTTTAAACTTTAATATTCATCCAAATAATCTGTTATTTTGGGAGGTGTTTCAGAAAGGATGAGCGCATGTCCCTATCAAAGCACATTTTGACATTTCAAATGATGTCTCCTACACAAAATTGGGAAATTACTACAAATTAACTGTTTGGTGTCATATTTAAAGATCAGTCAATAAGAATAGTGAGCAATATTCGGAAAATGTGCTTTGATACCGCATATAACACATTCTTACTTAACACTTTGGTGCAAACCACAACCCGAAAGGACAAACGATAGAGCTTCCAAGTGATCCAGACTTTACCTCTGCGCTCTGCGTCAAAGTGTGGTTTTCTCGAGCTCAGCCAACAACGTGATTACCAAGAATAAAGTCTCGCTATATAAACCTTTGCAGTCTAGAACTTTACAGTTGGGAGTCATTCATTTAAATTGTGATAAAACATATTTATTTTCATATCGTCGATGGTGTCGGCGCCTACAGGGTTGGCTTGGTCGTTTTTAATTTATTGTCCCCCCATGAAAATCAGTTATGTTACTGAGTGGGTAGACTCTTAGTGTGAGTTTATTTATTTAGTTTAGTTTATTTAAGCAATATTTAAAGTATTGTGACCTTGCGCAATGCCGTGGTTTGGAAATAAGAACTTGTGATTATTATAATAATTACATAGGTACTGCTAAATAGAGTAAGCATGCAAAACGTGATTTATTAAACGGACCAGTGAAGCCGGGTCACTATATAGGCTAATTTTACATCACCTTCATTGGGTAAGATTAGTAAATAATAAATAAATAAATAAATGTACTTTCATGTGTTTTGTGTAATTCACTTTATAAAATGCATTAATTCACATGATATACTTAAAATAGTTTTTGGTACGGTTAAAACTTTGAACCTCTCAATCCTAGCGTGCCTCTACATCTTTATAAAATTAAATAGGATTTAACAGAACATGTTTTCTTGTATATATAACCTGACTTCGCCAATGACCTTAATAGTTGAGATTCAGTCCGTTGGTTTGCCTACGTCATCAACCCAGATCGTGCAACGCCGCATATGAGGGGAGGAACAGAGCGATGTTGCCAAGTGAACATTTCGGAAGAGTTATATTTAACAATATCAAACACTCTCCATATTTAAATTAATGAGTGTGTACATTTTGGATGGAGAGATTAGCAAACACTTTAGATCTTCAATGCACATTATTTTTTAGTAGATGTTAAACATACGTTTGACCTTCTGTGAGGACTTAGCATGTAAAACTTCGTATTAAAGACAAGCTTATAGACATAATATATGCACACCAACATTTAATTGTCAATAGCAGAGACAAATCATGTTAATGTCATTATTTTCGCTCATTTAATATTTTTAATTTATTAAAACCCTTTATAGGGCAGTGGTTTCTGTATTTACCGCCACCTTTCAAAATCTACACAATTAAATCTGCCAGTTTTTAATACTTTTAACCCAGTCAAAAAGCTGCTTTGTTTTGTTCTGAATTGGTAGCATTTTTCCTTACTCAATTATAATGGTTAGAACGATTTTTGTAATTGATCAAAAATCGAATTGTGTATAAAAACACAAAAATATACAAATTTCCGGGATTTACCGGATATGTTGTTTGCCTGTAGTAGATTCAATTTATTTCAATTCAAAAATTACAAATTGCAAAAGATCTAATTTTTGAAAATTGACTCAAGTTTTGGATTTTTCAACTTTAATACCGATTTGGAATTCAAAATCAGCATATTTTCTAAAAGATCGAAGAAAAAAATATAAAAAAATCTAAAATTCTTTAAAAAATCACGAATTTCAAATTGTAAAGGAAGAAAGAAAAAATTTGGGTCTTAACATTATGCCCTATAAAGGGAGGATAAGGTAATGTAGTAGCGTGCATGCTTTTTTTTTAAAGAAAATTCCTGGTCTTTCGGTTGATTTTCATCATAGTTGTTTGAAATTAAACTGTGAAGCTCTACAGTGGCACTTTTCGAAACATGATCGGAGGTAAACGTCACAAAATAAATTTATTTAAAAAATTTTGGATTGTCCTAACATGTTTAAAATAGACTATTTTCGTTCAAAGTTTCTGGCTTATTTACAACAAATGTTGATAATCGAAGACTGAAGAGCTGTCTATATATACTTGAATGACAAATATATAAACTATTTTCATATACTTCGAATGCTTCTTGGCCGAGCGAATAACTATTTGCCAACTGTCACATGCGACCTATTCCGATACCTATGCAGTGTGTACCTATGCACGGAAGTGTGAGCAAACAATGGACTTTACTATAATATAATATTCAACCACATGTGACCTTCTGTCAGGAACTGTGGCCACTGAGCGTGTTATACCTGGCATTGCTAGCAAGCAAGGATAAACCTAAGAGTCTCTGTCTGTCTGTCTGTCTGTCTGTCTGTCTGTCTGTCTGTCTGTCTGTCTGTCTGTCTGTCTGTCTGTCTGTCTGTCTGTCTGTCTGTCTGTCATTGTTTGGCCACAAACAAATTAACAATAAATAATTTCGTGGCCTACTATAAATGTTGTATTTACCATATTTATGAGCGCCCAACGAGAACCCTTGATTTCCGTTTTTGCCTTCTAAAAAGGTTTTGTTTGTCATTCTAATTCCGCGGTTTAAATATGATTTAATTTCCGTGCCAACTGTCGATTACCTAAAATATTTGCAGTGTCATATAATATAAACAAATTAATTAATTAATTTGTATTCAGACTCTACCCACTCAGTTATATAACTGATTTTCACTGGGGGACAGTAAATCAGTGCGACTTAGCCAACCTTGTAGGCCCCGACGCAATCGACGAGTAAGCGATAACCAAGCAAAGATCGATATTCTTTAAGACGAAATATAGCAATCAGTGGTATGGACAGTGCAAACACCCGCGGATCAACGCCAGAATCAACTAGGCCGATTCAGAACAACTCTAAATTTATTATGTGCCTCGAAGCTAGGACGACTCCAAACCAAAGTCACCGTTTACAAACGTCTAAGACAAAAATGATGGAGTTAAGTCCAAATCAGAAGTTAAAAAACTTATGACTTGGCGGGAATCGAACCCTGGACCTTCTGCATTGGAAGAAGATACGCTATCCACAAGACCAACGAGGCACACATACAAGAACATAAGAATAATATTCTGATAAGTTTGTCTGTTCGGATGACTTTGCTTCAAATTAACATAATATTATTGTCAAATCTTACGACGGAGAAAGAAAGTTATATAGTTATGCTGACATCACTCGCCAGAGATTTATTTAAATCACACTTTGTTTATTCGGTGACGCCTCATTTGGTAAACGTTTTCAAGAACTAAGATCTAAACAAACATGTGGCAAAATATTAGAGAACGTACATAGAAACTAAGTGGTCAAATATTTCGAGTGGACGTGTGTGCACTTCGTCGTATTTCGAGACTTTCCTCGTCCCTTTGTCAGATGAGAAACTTGCGATTTGTTGTGTTGTTTGTAATGATGTATGACCCTGATTTGTTTTGCTTTAAGGTTAAAGAAAACCACCAATATTAAACTTTCGTGAAAATACAGTTTGTGATATTTCGAGAACGATGCAAAATATCGGAAAACTGTTTCCAGACAGCTATGTGGTTTTGTGAGGACTATAGCCTGCACGAATAAATATTTTAATGTGATGGTAATGATAGTTATAGTAATAATCACTAAAACGCCAGTTGGCGCGTTTTTGAGCGAGATACGTGCAACACGACCGAGTACGACATTCCCATAATGTTACATACCAATAAGTCTTTAACTTGAATCGATTTAGCTTGAAAATTTGTAAATAGGTGAGAATTGATTAAAATCCACCGCCATCTAGAGACCTTGACATCATTTTTTGAAAATATTTTACTCTTGATTTCTTCTAGGTGCAGTACATATGACCAAATTCTGTGCGACTTTCGTGGCATGGTACGGGCTTTTTATAATGTAATTTTCCATCTACATACATATGTCAAATAAAAATAATATTCGTGATCGACGGACTTAAATGATTGGCACTCGTTTCACCGTTTAGTTTAAAAAAAAACTTTCGATAAGTTTAATGTACTTTTTAACTTTGAACGATTTTGCCACAACTATACAGCAACCCGCTAGTGTTTACATGTGTGCAAATTTCAGGTCGATCAGAGAAACGGTCGACCTTATCGAACAGTAACAGAAAAAAAAAAAAAAAAAGACATTCGAGCATAAGAGTCAGTGGAGACGCTCGCACGCTCGCAATATAATAAGTTTCTTATTTGATACTTAATTAATTAAATACATATATTTGAAATGAAAAACGCATCGATTATTATATTTGAATATTTTTTTCTTGTATTTTTCTTGTATCTTTGTCTGTTGTTCTTACAAAACCACATATAGCTGTCTGCAATCAGTTTTTAGATATTTTGAAGCTTTCTCGAGATATCACGAACAAACTGAAAATTGGCGTGGTTTTAATATTAGCTATTTATGTCCTATCATATGTCATAAAAATAAGTTATTTGTGTTAAAATATACTCTCCTTAAAAACATCTGACTGTTGAACGATTGAAGACAGTGCGTTATAATTTACACAATGTTTTTTACAATAGTTTGTTGTCCTATACAAGTTAATGTAAGTATTTAAAATTAATTTTCTAAAACACAGAAGATGAGTAGAAGATGGTCAAAAATACATTTTTTTATGAAAACTCGCAAGAAAACAAATTCAAAGGTAAAGAAAATTAAATATAATTTCAGCAGAGATCCTAACTGTCCTTTACATTATTCAGAATTGAGAGGATGGGATAGTTGCGAAATAAAAACCACGCAAAATGACAGTTTTTTCGTGATATCTCGAGAACGATTCAAAATATCTAAAAACTGATTCTAGACCGCTATGTGGTTTTGTTAGAACTATAGCATGTACGAAAAAATATTGTAATGTGATGGTGATTAAGTGTTTTAATAGAATTTTTATACAAACCGCACCGATTATTATATTAGAATACTTTTTCTTGCATTATCTAACAAAACCACAATTCGGTCTAGAATAAGTTTTTAGATATTTTGCAACTTTCTCGAGATATCACGAAAAAGCTGTAATTTCGCGTAGTTTTAATTTCGCTACTATCCCATCCTCTTAACTTGAGTCGTCGGGTTTAATTCGTTTGCAAACAGACATTTTGCTGTGAGCAAAGTTGGTGCTCAATTCTGACAGAGAAGTAAGTTAAGCTTAAGTTCGGTGGTTTATGAGTGTTTTAATGTTGTTACTTTACAGTGTAGTCAATGGGTGATTCTTCTTTATGGTTTTGGTCTTTGTAAGCTGGTGACCTTTTCATTAACCACCCACAGTAGTGAAACAAAGTGCATAGGTTGGTACACAGAACGAGTTATTTTGAAATGTTGGTAACCTTACTAATTATTCCCACACGAATGCAACTTAACATAACAAGTACACCCGTAGGCTTGATGAACTTTGTAAAATATTATGCTAATTGTGTGGCTCGTTGGTCTTGTGGTAAGCGTCTCTGCTTCCTATTCAGAAGGTCCAGGGTTCGATTCCCACTAATATCAGAAGTTTTTAACTTTGGACTTAAGTCCATCAGTTCTTGTCTTAGGAATTTGTAAACGATGACTTTGGAGCCGTCCTAGCAACGAGGCACATAAAAAGTTATAATGTTGTTCCGAATTGCCTTGTTGATTCTGGTACTGTCCGCGGGTGGAATCGTGTCCAGCTTGATTGATCGGTGTTTCCAACTTAAATATACCGGTCTCTAGTTGGTCATTGTTCGCTCGTCGATGGTGTCGGCGCTTACAGGATCGGATTTAAATTGAATGTCCACCAGTAAAAACCAGTTCTGTGACTGAGTGGGTATCTAAATACGATTTTTTTTTAACATTTTTTTTTGCTTTTGCGTAGTGTATATGTATAGGTTTGTATTTTTAAAATAAAATTATTTGGACGTACAATGTTCTTAAAATAAATATTTTATTGTAATATTTCGACACAAAGTCTAGTGTGTTTATCAAACTGGGTTTATGTTTAAACAATACAAATAAATAGAAAATAGCAAAAACGACCATGACACGTTTATGCCAACAAATTATGATTAAAATTGAAATAAATATGATATAATGCATAAAAAAAATATGAAATATTACAATAAAATATTTATTTTAAGAACAGTGTACGTCCAAATAATTTCATTTTAACAATCAATTTACCTGTTCTAATAGTTTCAATTTATAATGTTTTATTTGTTTACGTAAGGTTGGTTTTTGTGATTGATGTTGTAGAAAAAAACTTCTTTATGTCTATTAAAAACGTTATATGACTGTAATCGTATAATAAGGAATACAAACTAATAGTAATAAACAACAGAAATGAACGCACCACGAGCACCAAGAAGAATGCAACGTAATAAATAGCTGCGTCTAGATTAGCAGGTATTGTTCCGCTTTCACAGCCTCGGCTGAGATGAGTGTTATACAAGCTGAGTTGCTTCCCGTATTACGTCATACATACCACGTGGTGTACTCATCACTACACGTGGAGCAGAACTCGCAAGTACTTCATTGGCACGTTGATGGATGATGTTACAATGGGCCTATACGCATATACCACAGTGTTCTCATCTAAAGGGAGCAAAAACCCAAAATATTATGATTTTTAAGCTACGTTGATCTATACGTCAACATACTACACGTTAATATACCGTTGACAAAAAATTATATCTTGACTGATGGTGATTTATACAACTGAGTTGTTGTAATTTTTTGTGTATCCATACAGTGGGACGAAAATTGGACGTTTGGAGATTTATACAAGCTGAGTTGCTTCCCGTATTACGTCATACATACCACGTGGTGTACTCATCACTACACGTGGAGCAGAACTCGCAAGTACTTCATTGGCACGTTGATGGATGAGCTGACATGGCCTATAGCCATATACCGACAGTGTTGGCTCAAGTGTTAAAGGGGCTAAAAACCCCAAAAATTATTTTTTACCACGTGATCTATAGCACAATACTACACTTAAATGACCGTTTAAAAAATTATATCTTGTAACTGTGATTTAACACGAATTTTGTAATTTTTTTGATCCAGAAATTGGCGAAAATTGGTGTTTTGGAAAATTTCCTCAATCGGCTTTAACCTGCTTCTTTTTTGGTCCACATAGATACTAGAGCATAGTACCAATCTAAAATGCCCCTTTATAACATCGTGTCTTGAAACTGTGCCAAATACCCTCAAACACGCAAAAATATGCATTCCAAAATCACACCCCATCTTGGTAATCAGCATATTTTGACCGAACTACTTGCCCAAATTACAAAACCAAATATAGAGAATTTACAGAAAAGGCTGTCGAGTACGTCAATAATGGCCAATATTTTTTTGGATCAAAATCCTCCAAGGTCACGGGGCATAAAGATCGTCCCCATGTTATTTCTTATGGGAGATTTTTGCCGATGGGACCTAGCTCGAAAAATGTCATGTTTGACAATTTTTTGGGAGGTCATGGTGGCCCCAATAATTTTTCTGTTAATTGCTAAATTCATTACTAGTGAGCCTGAATGAAATATATTTTTTGAGTTTAGCGGTTAAATACCCCTTTAAGAAGGAGGGATAGCCGCGAAATTAAAACCACGTGAAATTATAGTTTTTTCGTCATATCTCGAGAACGATGCAAAATATCAAAACATACAGCGATGTGGTTTTGTTAGAACAATATAATGCAAGAAAAAATATTAAGTATAATAATCGGTGCGGTTTGTATTTAAGATATGCATTTAATTAATTAAATATCAAATAAAATAACATAATTAACATCATATTACAATTTTTCGTACAGGTTATAGCTCTCACAAAACCACATAGCTGTCTGCAAACAGTTTTGCGATATTTTACAGCGTTCTCGAGATATCACTAAAATACGAAATTTCGCTTGGTTTTAATTTCGCGTCTATCCCTCCCTTTTAAGCGCGCGACTCAGATTCGGGAGGTCCCGGGTTCGAATCCCGTCAAGACAGGCAATCATGACTCAAGGTTTTTTCCGAGAAATTCCTCAGTCGTTAATGCGAATGCAAGGGATTGAGTCCTCTTATACAGCCCTCGGACAATCATTTTATCGACTACCCTAAAGGCGGGTAAAGAGGGCACCGTGCTGTTCAATGTCCATCTCGCTTGGCGAGAAAAAAACTTTTTTTTAAATTGCCTAACTCGTGGAAATCACAAAAGTGATCTTTTTATGAGAAATATTTATGTGATATTGTTCGAAAAAAAAACTTGGCATATAAAGTCACCATAAAAATTTTCATCAAAATCGGAGTAGAAGTATGTCCGGGAAAGAGTTAATAGCAAAATCGGATAAAAATCGGTAAAATAGTATAATTACGATATTCATAAGAAATATTTCTTGAATTGTACTCAAATTCATAACATTCAGAAATTCAAAGATTTCCAAGATGGTCCGAAATTTTCATCAAGATCGGACTAACCGTTGTCTGGTAGAGAGCGAACAATCAGAAATAAATTGTAATAACAATCGGAAAAAATCATAGAATTAAGATTTACATAAGAGCTATTATTCAGGGTATTCAAAATTAGAAGAAACAATTGAATAAATTGTTACAGACTGTAAGAATGGGGCATAACCCCAGTCTTATTAGTTAGCAGTTTGAAGCATATTATATTTTCATAATATTCCATTACATTAATGTTATGTTGATGCGGTTGTTAGTTATATAACCTTATTCTTATCCATTCCCCCCCAATAACAAGGTTGGTAATGACTAAGTATGAACATCTTCTACAAAACTTGCTTAAGGGTCTTGTTTTTATGTATAGTTGTTCCAAAGCAAGTAAGCAGATGCTGACGTCACCGTCGGGTGGATAGCAACCAATCAGCGGTCCCCAATTTAAAATACTGATCGTTCATTGGCTCGCCGAAACCGCTCGCAACTGCTTACTTGCTTCCGAGCAACTATAATAATGCATCATTTATCTGGAAATAAAACTTAGATTTTCTTCAGTCTGTTTCTAAAGGTAAATCAGAGAAAACGCTTGAGATCAAAACATATTTTACCATTCGGAATTCATAGAATGTTAATAATTAAGCACCGAACTCCGAACAAGTTTATTCATTATATTAATTAATTCATGTATTAGTTTCCGGTGCATTTTAACAACCGTAAACTAAATCGTAAAGAAACTCACAAATTCCAATGAAACCCACTTTATAATCGTTAAAAAAGTTTATTTTGGCATTTCTAAAAAGACAACGGAACTCAAATGAAAGCTCAGTCGGATATTCGTTAGTATAAATTAGTGGATTTTGCTTTCTCGTCTTGACGTAGATGTGTCGGTTGGAGACTACTCGAGTGACGTTCGACTCGGCTCGGCTCGGCTCGGGGGCTACCTCTATGTTGAGTTACATATGACAAGATTGATGTTTATTTCTAAAATACACTTTTAATTTTTAGTTCGATATATTCTGCTTGATACAGACAAATTTATGCTACATTAATGGTAGTCATAATAATAAATAATATTCATCCTCTTCATATGAGTAGGCCCCTACTTTTGGATCCCTGATTATTGAAAAGTTAGATGAGCTTTGGCTTAACTTTTTACAACTAGGGAAACGACAAAGTCGTTGTTAAACGAGTGAGTGAGTGAGCCAAGTGTTGAGTACCCGGGAACATCCCCTTTCCTCCCCTATACCTAAGGCTGGATCTAGCCCAGTATGGGGAATGATACCGGGTACTCAACACATGGCTCACTCACTCGTTTAACAACGACTTTGGCGTTTCCCTAGTTATTTAAATTGAACATTTGAAATGCGAATCGTGTTCAAAACGTATTAGCGTGAAACATTAACAAATTTCCAAGATAAAACAAAATCACCTAAGTTTTATTTCCTATTTAACACCCCTCAAAAATAATATGTGGGTGTAAAAATATTAAAAAGTTCGAGCTAACGGGTATCGAACCCCAACCCTCCGTGCGGTAGACTAAATGCTTACCAATAGGCCATGCAAGCCACGTAGATAACGTCCCGCTAGCTGCTTTAACAAATGCTATCAATATTTTAAAAATCACATTTTTATTTATTGTAGGATTAAATCGCAATGGATCTAGCTGATTTTGTTAGCAGTTCTCAGTAAACTCGTACCAAATGTCTGTTTAAAATTTCAGCCCAATCTGTTCAGCGGTTCGGCTGATTTTCGACGTACAGACAGACAGACAGAATCACAGAATGAGAGCCGTTCGAGTTGAATGGAGACACTCGGTCGCTCCGCTCCCTCGTTTAAAAATCACGATCGACAACTCCAGCGAAATTTTTTACCTTTAATTTTCTCCTAACACATTTGTTACTTTAGAAGAGTTTTATACACTAGGAAAACGCTTAAGTCCCGCCGCGTTGTTGGTTGAGCGTAATTGGTGCATGGAGCTGCCATGTGTGATGCGGATTTTCTGTTGTTCTGTAAAAAAATTATTACTAAGTTCAAGATTTTTTTTAATCAATCATAATTTTTAAAAAATCAAAAAATCAAAAAATTGCGATTTTTATAAGAAATAATTATTTGATTGCGCTCAAATTTTACTCGAATATATAAATTTATAAAATTAAGGTTCTGTTAAAAAAATCATTACAATAGGATAAAGCATGTAGTGTGCTATAAGTAAAAAAATTGTTTTAAAAATGAAAAAACCCGCAAAATTTATTTTTACATGAAAAATAATTTTTCGATTGCGCTCAAATTTCACAAGAATATCTAAATTCATAAAATTAAGGTTCTGTGAAAAATAATTGAAATCGGATAAAGCATGTAGGTGTTATAAGTCGAAGAATTATTTTAAATCTTTATTTATTTGAAAAAATCGTAAAAT
Organism: Sweltsa coloradensis; assembly: GCA_024449915.1. Taxonomy (NCBI): domain Eukaryota; kingdom Metazoa; phylum Arthropoda; class Insecta; order Plecoptera; family Chloroperlidae; genus Sweltsa; species Sweltsa coloradensis. Next base: position 51,688 of record JAMZAV010002757.1, read on the forward strand.
TGCCAGTTTCATAAGAAATAATTTTCCGATTGCGTTAAAAAACGTGGCAGTTCTAAGTTCAAAGATTTAGAAGGCCTCCATAAAATGTCATGGCAATTGGAGTATTGGTTTAGCCGGAATCGTGTTAACAAACACACAAAAATACAAAAAAAAGAAAGAAAAAAAGAAAGAAAAAAAAACATTCCGGATTTTTTTCTCCAGTGTAGTGAAATGGAATCTTCGCTTCGCTCGCTTCGCTCGCTACGCTCATCCAAAAAGATATTCGCAAGTCGGGTCGCAACTAGAGAACAGTTTTACATTCCAAATTATTGTTTCCTATTTGCTCTTTGGAAATAACTACATGGAAACTCTCACGTAACCGATCCACAGTTAAATTATTAATTAGTAATTCATCATTATTGATATAATCGATAGAGGTACGTGTATAGCATTTTCAAGTGTCATTTTATAGCGTTTTGTAGCCTTTATTTTCTGGCCAACTTAAAAAACGGAGTAAAAGTTTTCTTAAATTATGATTTTGAAATTATTTCATCAAGTTGGAATTTATACCAATAAAAGTAAAGTTTTCATAAACAAATTATAAATGAATGAAAAACTTTAGTTATAAGTGAAAAAAAAGTGCTTTATAGCATCTAGTCACAAAACGTTATTTTAACGTACCTCTTTTATAATAAATAAAAATTAAATAACTAAGCAATATTTAGTTTTGATTGAGATATGAACATTGTGGTGCTAACCACAACAATAGATAAAGCTTAATGCGTTCCAGAATAATTAAACGGAAATAATAATTAGTGATTATAAGTAATTACTATCATTAGTACTATACGAAACTCGATAACAATTATAACGATGGTCAGAGTGATAAACATGAACTGTGCTTAATAATTAACTTCAGCTGTTTATTTGATTAATCCTCCTGATTAATAATGTGTTTTGTAATATCTAGAGGTCAACAAATAACTTCTGAACGTTAGGTATATTTGCTATGGTTCATAAACAACAATATCCATACATCTTTATAAGTTGTTATATTTATCTCGATTATCTATGCCTGATTTCTTTTATAATTAATATAATCAACATTCCATGTCTTATTCATATTTCTACGTGCAATATGCTACTTTCCTCACTTAAACCTTGACGTATATTTAACAAATAAAAATGGAACTGAAATAACATCTTCTCTCTTGACACTTCATGACAGTTAATTGATATATTCATTTAATTGAATTGTCTCTCATATTCAGTTACAAAATCTTATTTACAAAGGAGGACAACTAAATAAAACTAATCACCACATTTTTTTAACTGTTCAGAAGTATGATGAAAGTGAAATAATGTACAACATAACATATTAATTTAATCTAACTTATCAACATGATTTATTTGTTGAACACTTTCATCAATCTCCTGATCAGTTTTAAAAATGTTGGTTGCAACGTTATTCGGGGATGCGTTTAATTATTGTCTTCTGTTGAATAAATACATTCAATATTTCATAAAAATACACATTGTCTTCGTTTGGTCGCATAGGGTTTTAATAAGGGTCAGGATAAAATGTATTATATATTATCTAAAAATGAATTGAGTAATTATTTGTTTGGAAATAAAAGTATGACATTTTGATTAATGAAATTGAAAATTGAAATTGGAAAAAAAATTTGGGTGTGTTTTTGTTCCTATGTTTTAATCTCAAATTTGAACCCACCCACAAAAAATCAGTATCAACCAATTTAAATTTTGAAGTTCTAAAAAATTATCAAAACATAGAATAAGTTATGTGTTGTAAAAAGCTACCGATTTATTGTTGTTTCAAGTTAAAATAACTTTTTTTTTGGAGATCATTTTTAAATTCGACATATAAAATGTTTTGTAGAGATTAAGATTTTTTTACATCTGAGTAACGTAGATGATGACCTACATAATTTTAAACATTCGAGTATGTTCGTTGTTTACTTTTCTCGTGTCAATTAAGAATAACATTCATAATCAATCGTCAAGATTAAGTCTGACGAAAATACAACACGGTTATTGAGACGAATACGAACATACGACGAGAAAATAAGTCCGATTCCCAAAATTGTCACAAACACAACATGTTGGGTCTGAAACATCGAATAAAATTAAAGCATTTTCGATGACGCGTTAACCAATATTTGATTTGAATTTGAATATCACTGTTTTAATTTTTTGGGGGTATTTCTAAACCAGATACAATAACATTTATTGGATGAGCGTAGCGAGCGAAGCGAAGATTCCATTTCACTACACTGGAGAAAAAAATCCGGAATGTTTTTTTTTCTTTCTTTCTGTATTTTTGTCTGTTTGTTAGCACGATTCCGGCTAAACCGATACTCCAATTGCGATGAAATTTTATGGAGGCCTTCAAAATCTCTGAACTTAGAACTGCCACGTTTTTGAGCGCCATCGAAAAATTATTTCTCATAAAAATCGCAATTTTACGATTTTTTTTCGATTTTTTGAAAATTTATTTTACTTATAACATCTACATGCTTTATCCGATTTTAATGATTTCTTCACAGAACCTTAAATTTATGAATTTAGATATTCGTGTGAAATTTGAGCACAATCGAAAAAATTATTTCTAATGAAAATAGAAACTTTGTGGGTTTTTTCTTTTTTAAAACAATTTTTTACTTATTACACCTACATGCTTGATCTTATTGTAATAAGTTTTTCACAGAACCTTAATTTTATTAATTTATATATTCGTGTGAAATTTGAGCGCAATCGAATAATTATTTCTTATAAAAATCCCTATTTTTTTCTTTTTTTCTTTTTTTAAAATTACGATTAATTAAAAAAATTTAAAATTTAAGTTTATTTTTTATTAAATTTAATTTAATTTAAAAAAAATTTGAACTTAGTAATAATTTTTTCACAGAACAACAGAAAATCCGCATAACACATGGCAGCTCAATGCACCAATACGCTCATCCAACAACGCGGCGGGACTTAAGCGTTTTCCTAGTATTATATCACAAAACACTTTCGCGACTCAATATATTAAAGAAAACCTTTAACTTTAATGATCTATTTAGTCGTGACATTGTTGCTGTATGGAGCGGTCCACCTCTCTCCTGTAGCAGTTTACCTCAAGAAGAAGTGAGAGGTTGCAGAATAATCAAATAAACGAAACAACTTATATCTCTTGGAAATGTCGCACCTCTGCAAATATAGAATAATGTACGTTGTTTACACTAGGAAAACGCTTAAGTCCCGCCGCGTTGTTGGATGAGCGTAATTGGTGCATTGAGCTGCATTGTGTTACGCGGATTTTCTGTTGTTCTGTGAAAAAATCATTACTTAGTCGAAGATTTTTTTTAAATTAAATTAAATTAAATTAAAAATTAACTTAATTTTTTTTAATAAATCGTAATTTTTACGTAATTTAAAAAAAAAATCGTAAAATTGCAATTTTCATAAGAAATAATTATTCGATTGCGCTCAAATTTTACACGAGTATATTAATTCATGAAATTAAGGTTCTATAAAAAAATCATTACAATAGGATAAAGCATGTAGGTGTTATATGTCAAAGAATTGTTTTACAAAAGAAAAAACCCGTAAAATTTCGATTTTCATGAGAAATAATTTTTCGATTACGCTCAAATTTCACACGAATATCTTAATTCATAAAATTAAGGTTCTGTGAAAAAATCATTACAATCGGATAAAGCATGTAAGTGTTATAAGTCTAAGAATTTTTTTATAAATCGAAAAAAATCGTAAAATTGCGTTTTTTATAAGAAAAATTTTCCCGATTGCGCTCAAAAACGTGGCAGTTCTAAGTTCAGAGATTTCGAAGGCCTCCATAAAATTTCATCGCAATCGGAGTATCGGTTTAGCCGGAATCGTGTTAACAAACACACAAAAATACAAAAAAAAAAAAAAAAAAGAAAAAAAAACATTCCGGATTTTTTTCTCCAGTGTAGTGAAATGGAATCTTCGCTTCGCTCGCTACGCTCGCTACGCTCATCCATCAATGACGCGACTAAATAACTATTAAAAGCTACAATTACTCTTCAATTCTCTTCAATTGCAATTGTCGTAGTAATTTGCCCCTGGTGAACTCTGAACGTCATCTCCACGTACTGTTATCTACACTTAGATAAAATAAACGTCGTATTATCCAAAAGTACTTCAGTCACGGCGTCCATGATTATGAACATAAAATTCTTAATTTAAATCCGGGTAAATGCGATAGATTTTTCAGTTTGACCACATTTTTAAAAAATTCGGTGAATTTGAACAAAAATCGCCATTTCAATGGGACGAATTGTATCTTTATTAAGAGAAGATTGAAAATACACATCCACAAAAACTGATAAAAATGTGAAAATTTGGTTTGACATGGAAATGTTATATCATTGTAATATTGCTGTTGTTTTTTTTGTTTTAGATAAAATCAAAAATCTACAAAAAAATTTGCAAACAATCTTCTTTTAGAAATAAAATTTGAACTTAAAGTGTAGCTTTAGATAAAAATCCTAAATTTGGCCCAGATGCCTTAATAATCAGGCTATTTTTTTTTTAAATATCAACATTCTCAAAAAAAGAAAAAAATCAGTTTAATTCGTGACCGAAATGGTTAATATAAGAGTAGATTCAAAAACCTTTTACCAGAGTTGAAAACCACACAGAAGTCCTAATCACTGTTTTGTAAACAATTACAACAACGCGATGTCCTGGCCTTGAGAGCCCACGTGACATAGCTTACAGTAGCGCCGCTCTCGCCAAGTAACTTACCGGGGACACTAGGCAAACATTCTGTACAGAGATGATTGCCAAGTTTCATGATAGAAATCCAACAAATTACTGAGCATTGTATCAATTTATTTAATGTCCTGACCACACAATTTTATTGTAATAACTTTTTTTGTTTCTGGTGAAATTCATTAATCATTTTTGTTTACACACGTAATCTTTCGTCGAGTTAATATTAATTCATATCTATTCTCGATTATGAAACTTTTATCCATAATTCAACAACACATAATAAAAATGTTGACGAACAAATTTAAAGGTCTATTTCTCGATTTGGATAGTAGGGAAACACTCCCGTAGGTGGAATTGTTAATATTTAATACAATTCAGAAACCCCGATCGGGATGTATTTTGTAATTTCTGAATGGTATTAAATATTAAAAATTTCTTGGTATTTATGTATTACGTACCCCTTGTATGTTGTTTATTGTTGATAACACAATATAATTGAATCATTTTTACAACAAATAAAAAAAATATAATTATGTAGAACTTACCTAAATTTTTGTGTCCAATTCGTCCGAAATCACATCACAAGAAAAGTTTGACTTTTTTTAAATAAAATCTTTAGTTTTCCGATAAACAAATACACAGCAAAGAACCGCACTCTTGTAAGTATTAGAAATGTTTTCTCGTCGATTTTCTCTCTGATCGCGATAGTATGAACACGCGTTGGTCGAGCTGGCCCGCGAGTGAGAGAGAGAGAGAGAGAGAGAGAGAGAGAGAGAGAGTCAGACTAGACCGCGTGCTGGTGGCTAGAACGGCAGGAGAAACTAGAGCTGCTGCTGGCTTGGCGGCTTTCGCCGAGACACTGACTGACTAGTGGAGAGTGGACAGTGTAGGTAGCCGCTTGAGGGGGCGGGGAGGGGAGGGTGGGGGATGTAGGGGGAGACTTATCAACATAATGGGGAAATAACGTGTGAAATAACAAAAATAACTTATGTGAGCATTCTACAATTGACGACTAATTTTTTCATTCTATTTATTTATTTGTGTTATTAGATTAAGGTATCTGTATAAAAATAATATAAAACCGGTAATATAAAATTGTAATGTAAACATTGAATTTTTAAGAATAAAAGTGACATTATTATTATTATTATTATTATTATTATTATTATTATTATTATTATTATTATTATTATTATTATTATTATTATTATTATTTCACAAGTTATACTTTCGCGACCCGATATAATTGAAGAGAAATTATAACATTGACGGGATGTTTCGTCGCGTTTGTGATGGTGAATAATTTACATTATTCTTGATTTCCCGACGTAGCGTCATCACTGTGGATGACCATTTCAGGGACTGCGTTCTTTCGTTTGTTTGCCTCTGTTGCAAACGTTCACTTCTTCTTGGAACTGCCAGGATGGCGGTGGACGCTCTATTTGTTGTTGTTGTTGTTGTGGTGGTTTGAGGTGGTTGTGGAGGTGGTGGTAGTGGTGTAGGTTGGTCTTGTGGATGAAGATGCTGTTGATGCTGTTGTTGATCTGGTGGTAGTTCTTGGTTCGAACGCATTTTCTCCGCTGAGAGGTGATTAATTAAATTAATGGCAGGAATCCACGAATCACTTAGTTTGTAACCACCTACATCTCCATTCATATTGTTAGGTGTTTTTGAAATTTCAATTGACTCCCTTATGAGTCTAGGCCAGAAAGCAGATTCTTGGCAAATTATTTTTGTTTCGTCAAAAAAGAATCTCATGCCTTGAGTCAGCCATATTGTCTATGGCATGCTTAGCAATTGCAGACAACTCGACGTGACCCTTGTTACAATGGTTTTTGTGTTCTTTTACCCTTGTTGCCACTGTCCTTAAAGTCTGGCCTACATAGCTACAGCCACACTTGCAAGGGATTTTATAAACTCCACTTCCAGCTAGATGTACTGGGTCCTTTGGCGATCTCAACATGGTAGAAATTTTATTTATAGGCTTAAATATTGTCTTGATGTCTAGCTTTTTAAGGTAACGTGCTATGCGATCAGTAGTAAATTTCACATATGGCAGGGAAGCAAGTTTAGGAGGATTTTCAGGTTTCTCAGTTAATTCTTTGTTTACCTCAGTTCTGTTGAAAGCTCGCCGGATGTTGACCGCACTATAGCCATTGCTCTTCAAAACAGCTGTCAAGGCTTTATTTTCTTGAGCAAAGCTTTGCTCATCTGATAACCGTTTTGCCCGGGAAACGAGAGAATTGATGACTGAATGCTTTTGAGCTGGATGGTGGTGTGAAGTGGCTTGTAGATAGAGGTTTGTGTGAGTAAGCTTTCGATAAACAGCATGGCCCAACTTTCCGCTGTCAAGTCTGGTAAGCATCACATCAAGAAACGGTAAACGCTTATCCACCTCTACTTCTATGGTGAATTGAATTTTTGGATGAATACTGTTTAAATGGTTGTGAAATTCTTTTAATTCATCCGCAGTGCCTGGCCAAATGCAAACTATGTCATCTATATAACGTCTCCAGAAAACTGGTTTAATAACGGCCGTGCTAAGAGCTTTCGTCTCGAGATGGGTCATGTAAATATTGGCAACTACTGGGCTAAGAGGGCTGCCCATAGGAGCTCCACTAGTTTGCTCGTACAACTCTCCCTCAAACGTGAAAAAAGTTGAATTAAGGCAATGCTTAGCCAGATTAACAATATGAGGTGCCAAAGGCATGACATCATTCAATACCGTTATTGCTTCCTCAGTCGGGATGTTTGTGAAACAAAGACACAACATCAAAACTTACTAGCATGTGATTGGGCTGAAGGTCCAAATCCTTTATCATTTCTATAAAATGATATGTGTTCTTTACATAAGACTCAGACTCGGGTACAAGAGGTTGAAGTTGTTTTGCCACATATGCAGCAAGAAGTTGAGTAGGAGAGTCTATTGCACTGACGATTGGCCTGAGAGGTGTACCTTGTTTATGTATTTTTGGTAATCCATACATTCTTGGTGTTTTCGGGTCTTGAATAGTTAAATGCTTTTTGACTTTATCATCTAAAGGGGATTTGTTTATGAGAGCAATCGTTTGTGTTTTAATGCGGTTAACGGGGTTTTTAGTAATCCGTTGATAAGAATCAGTATCTAGCAGAGCTCTAATCTTTTGTGAATAGTCTTCAGTGTCCATAACGACAGTAGCATTACCCTTATCTGCTTTTAGAACTATAATACTCTTATCCTTTCTCAGCTGATTGAGTGCAACTAGTTCCTGTCTCTCAATGTTACTTTGTGGAAGTTTTGTTACCTTAATTATTCTTGAAACTTCTTGCCTGGCTTATAATAATGTAAATTATTCACCATTACGACGCGACGAAACATCCCGTCAATGTTATAATTTCTCTTCAATTATTATTATTATTATTATTATTATTATTATTATTATTATTATATTATTATTATTATTATTATTATTTAAAATTAATAAAAAAAAAATTAATTATTAATAAAAATTAAATTAAAGACATATTTGCTTCAAAACAATATTATAGTTGAGTGAGGAAATTGTGGTTATGTGATTTTTATATTTTATGTTTTTCAGGTATTTATCAATTTTCTTCTATTCTGTTCATTCATAAATTTACTCATAATGTCAAACTTTATATAATTATCACATTGTTTAGACTCACATGTCAGTAATTTAAATTAATCAAATTTCAATTATATTAGGTTAAGTGTTCAGAAGTGAATAAATCCTTATCTTTAATAAACATAGTTCCACAGATAAGCTGCATGTGCAGTTTGTGGAAGGTCGAATGTATGAAATATGTAAGGCTAAGAAAGAAAGAAAAGTGATCTACAATAATAATAAGAAAAAAAAAAAAATATTAATATTATTATTATTATTATTATTATTATTATTATTATTATTATTATTATTATTATTATTATTATTATTATTTTTATTATTATAATTATTATTATTATTATTTTTATTATTTTTATTATTATTATTATTATTATTATTAGTTCACAAGTTATGCTTTCGCGACCCGATATAATTGAACAGAAATTATAACATTGACGGGATGTTTCGTCGCGTCGTGGTTAGGTTAGGTTAGGAAAGAAAGAAATGTATCTACAATAATAATAAACACTGCGGATGAATTAAAAGAATTTCACAACCATTTAAATAGTATTCATCCAAAGATTCAATTCACCATAGAAGTAGAGGTGGATAAACGTTTACCGTTTCTTGATGTGATGCTTACGAGACTTGACAGCGGAAAGTTGGGCCATGCTGTTTATCGAAAGCCTACCCACACAAACCTTTATCTACAAGCTACTTCACACCACCATCCAGCTCAAAAGCATTCAGTCATCAATTCTCTCGTTTCCCGGGCAAAACGGTTATCAGATGATCAAAGCTTCCCACAAGAAAAGAAAGACTTGACAGCTGTTTTGAAGAGCAATGGCTACAGTGCGGTCAACATCCGGCGGGCTTTCAACAGAACTGAGGTAAACAAAGAATTGATTGAGAAACCTGAAAATCCTCCGAAACTCGCTTCCCTGCCATATGTGAAATTTACAACTGATCGCATAGCACGTTATCTTGGAAAGCTAGACATCAAGACAGTATTTAAGCCTATAAATAAAATTTCTACCATGTTGAGATCGCCAAAGGACCCAGTACATCTAGCCGGAAGTGGAGTTTATAAAAATCCCTTGCAAGTGTGGCTGTAGCTATGTAGGCCAGACTTTAAGGACAGTGGCAACAAGGGTAAAAGAACATAAAAACCATTGTAACAAGGGTCACGTCGAGTTGTCTGCAATTGCTAAGCATGCCATAGACAATATGGCTGACTCAAGGCATGAGATTCTTTTTGATGAAACGAAAATAATTTGCCAAGAATCTGCGTTATGGCCTAGACTCATAAGGGAGTCAATTGAAATTTCGAAAACACCTAACAATATGAATGGAGATGTAGGTGGCTACAAACTTAGTGATTCGTGGATTCCTGCCATTAATTTAATTAATCACCTCTCAGCAGAGAAAATGCGATCAAACCAAGAACTACCACCAGATCAACAACAGCATCAACAGCATCTTCATCCACAAGACCAACCTACACTACTACCACCACCTCCACAACCACCTCAACCACCACAACAACAACAACAACAACTAGAGCCGTCCACCGCCATCCTGGCAGTTCCAAGAAGAAGTGAACGTTTGCAACAGAGGCAAACAAACGAAAGACCAGCAATCCCTTGAAAATGTCTTCCACAGTGAGGACGCTACGTCGGGAAATCAAGAATAATGTAAGTTATTCACCACCACGACGCGACGAAACATCCCGTCAATGTTATAATTTCTGTTCAATTATATCGGGTCGCGAAAGCATAACTTGTGAACTAATTCGCCTCTACGGGGAGGATATATTCAACCAAATACGGAAGCTGGAGCAGCTAAGGATCAAGAAAAACCGTATGTTGTGTGACTTGAGGTTTTTGTGCATCTGTAGAGATAGCGGTATACTGCCTAGGTTCACGTTGATCAAACATCCACTTAGTGCTATGTCTACGCAAAATATTTTTCGTAGAGCTAGTGAAGCTTTACTAAGAAACCAAATTCATAAATGCCGCCGGGATCTTCATTTCATTTCAAGTGATTTATATAATTTACATCTTAAATTGAGTTGTGCATTAAGCCCGTGCGATTGGGAACGTATTGAGCGATTGACAGCTAACAAAGTGCATCATCTTTCTTCTAAGATAAGAGAAGTTCACGATAAAAAGTTTGCGAACCTGTTGAAAAGATCTGGAGTAATTCTGTGAATGCAGGCAAAGAAGTATTGTCAATCAACAAAGTGGTTCACAATATGTCTAGTGTGGACATCCCTCAACTAGCGCTGAATGCATTAGCTAAAGGATTGAATTTCGCTGTGACACCGAATAGAATGCCTATTGAAGAAATTATTGCCGGCGTTGAGACCGCAGTGAAAGATTTGCCGCGTGAAAAAGCAGAGAAGCCAGGCAAGAAGTTTCAAGAATAATTAAGGTAACAAAACTTCCACAAAGTAATATCGAGAGGCAGGAACTAGTTGCACTCAATCAGCTGAGAAAAGATAAAAGTATTATAGTTTTAAAGCAGATAAGGGTAATGCTACTGTCATTATGGACACTGAAGATTATTAACAAAAGATTAAAGATCTGCTAGATACTGATTCTTATCAACGGATTACGAAAAACACTGTTAACCGCATTAAAACACAAACGATTGCTATAAGAAAAAAATCACCTTTAGATGATAAAGTCAAAAAGCAATTAACTATTCAAGACCCTAAAACACCAAGAATGTATGGATTACCAAAAATACATAAGAAGGTACACCTCTGAGGCCAATCGTCAGTGCAATAGACTCTCCTACGCAGCTTCTAGCTGCTTATGTAGCAAAACAACTACAACCTCTTGTACCCGAGTCCGAGTCTTATGTAAAAAACTCATATCATTTTATAGAAATGATAAAGGATCTGGACCTTCAGCCCAATCACATGCTAGTAAGTTTTGATGTTGTGTCTTTGTTCACAAACATCCCGACTGAGGAAGCGATAACGGTATTGAATGATGTCATGCCTTTGGCACCTCATATTGTTAATCTGGCTAAGCATTGCCTTAACTCTACTTTTTTCACGTTTGAGGGAGAGTTGTATGAGCAAACTAGTGGAGCTCCTATGGGCAGCCCTCTTAGCCCAGTAGTCGCCAACATTTACATGACCCATCTCGAGAAGAAAGCTCTTAGCACGGCCATTATTAAACCAGTTTTCTGGAGACGTTATATAGATGACATAGTTTGCATTTGGCCAGGCACTGCGGATGAATTAAAAGAATTTCACAACCATTTAAATAGTATTCATCCAAAGATTCAATTCACCATAGAAGTAGAGGTGGATAAACGTTTACCGTTTCTTGATGTGATGCTTACGAGACTTGACAGCGGAAAGTTGGGCCATGCTGTTTATCGAAAGCCTACCCACACAAACCTTTATCTACAAGCTACTTCACACCACCATCCAGCTCAAAGCATTCAGTCATCAATTCTCTCGTTTCCCGGCAAAACGGTTATCAGATGATCAAAGCTTCCCACAAGAAAAGAAAGACTTGACAGCTGTTTTGAAGAGCAATGGCTACAGTGCGGTCAACATCCGGCGGGCTTTCAACAGAACTGAGGTAAACAAAGAATTGATTGAGAAAACCTGAAAATCCTCCGAAACTCGCTTCCCTGCCATATGTGAAATTTACAACTGATCGCATAGCACGTTATCTTGGAAAGCTAGACATCAAGACAGTATTTAAGCCTATAAATAAAATTTCTACCATGTTGAGATCGCCAAAGGACCCAGTACATCTAGCCGGAAGTGGAGTTTATAAAATCCCTTGCAAGTGTGGCTGTAGCTATGTAGGCCAGACTTTAAGGACAGTGGCAACAAGGGTAAAAGAACATAAAAACCATTGTAACAAGGGTCACGTCGAGTTGTCTGCAATTGCTAAGCATGCCATAGACAATATGGCTGACTCAACGCATGAGATTCTTTTTGATGAAACGAAAATAATTTTGCCAAGAATCTGCGTTATGGCCTAGACTCATAAGGGAGTCAATTGAAATTTCGAAAACACCTAACAATATGAATGGAGATGTAGGTGGCTACAAACTTAGTGATTCGTGGATTCCTGCCATTAATTTAATTAATCACCTCTCAGCAGAGAAAATGCGATCAAACCAAGAACTACCACCAGATCAACAACAGCATCAACAGCATCTTCATCCACAAGACCAACCTACACTACTACCACCACCTCCACAACCACCTCAACCACCACAACAACAACAACAACAACTAGAGCCGTCCACCGCCATCCTGGCAGTTCCAAGAAGAAGTGAACGTTTGCAACAGAGGCAAACAAACGAAAGACCAGCAATCCCTTGAAAATGTCTTCCACAGTGAGGACGCTACGTCGGGAAATCAAGAATAATGTAAGTTATTCACCACCACGACGCGACGAAACATCCCGTCAATGTTATAATTTCTGTTCAATTATATCGGGTCGCGAAAGCATAACTTGTGAACTAATTCGCCTCTACGGGGAGGATATATTCAACCAAATACGGAAGCTGGAGCAGCTAAGGATCAAGAAAAACCGTATGTTGTGTGACTTGAGGTTTTTGTGCATCTGTAGAGATAGTGGTATACTGCCTAGGTTCACGTTGATCAAACATCCACTTAGTGCTATGTCTACGCAAAATATTTTTCGTAGAGCTAGTGAAGCTTTACTAAGAAACCAAATTCATAAATGCCGCCGGGATCTTCATTTCATTTCAAGTGATTTATATAATTTACATCTTAAATTGAGTTGTGCATTAAGCCCGTGCGATTGGGAACGTATTGAGCGATTGACAGCTAACAAAGTGCATCATCTTTCTTCTAAGATAAGAGAAGTTCACGATAAAAAGTTTGCGAACCTGTTGAAAAGATCTGGAGGTAATTCTGTGAATGCAGGCAAAGAGAAGTATTGTCAATCAACAAAGCGGTTCACAATATGTCTAGTGTGGACATCCCTCAACTAGCGCTGAATGCATTAGCTAAAGGATTGAATTTCGCTGTGACACCGAATAGAATGCCTATTGAAGAAATTATTGCCGGCGTTGAGACCGCAGTGAAAGATTTGCCGCGTGAAAAAGCAGAGGAAGCCAGGCAAGAAGTTTCAAGAATAATTAAGGTAACAAAACTTCCACAAGTAATATCGAGAGGCAGGAACTAGTTGCACTCAATCAGCTGAGAAAAGATAAAAGTATTATAGTTTTAAAAGCAGATAAGGGTAATGCTACTGTCATTATGGACACTGAAGATTATTCACAAAAGATTAAAGCTCTGCTAGATACTGATTCTTATCAACGGATTACGAAAAACCCTGTTAACCGCATTAAAACACAAACGATTGCTCTCATAAACAAATCCCCTTTAGATGATAAAGTCAAAAAGCATTTAACTATTCAAGACCCTAAAACACCAAGAATGTATGGATTACCAAAAATACATAAAGAAGGTACACCTCTGAGGCCAATCGTCAGTGCAATAGACTCTCCTACGCAGCTTCTAGCTGCTTATGTAGCAAAACAACTACAACCTCTTGTACCCGAGTCCGAGTCTTATGTAAAAAACTCATATCATTTTATAGAAATGATAAAGGATCTGGACCTTCAGCCCAATCACATGCTAGTAAGTTTTGATGTTGTGTCTTTGTTCACAAACATCCCGACTGAGGAAGCGATAACGGTATTGAATGATGTCATGCCTTTGGCACCTCATATTGTTAATCTGGCTAAGCATTGCCTTAACTCTACTTTTTCACGTTTGAGGGAGAGTTTGTATGAGCAAACTAGTGGAGCTCCTATGGGCAGCCCTCTTAGCCCAGTAGTCGCCAACATTTACATGACCCATCTCGAGAAGAAAGCTCTTAGCACGGCCATTATTAAACCAGTTTTCTGGAGACGTTATATAGATGACATAGTTTGCATTTGGCCAGGCACTGCGGATGAATTAAAAGAATTTCACAACCATTTAAATAGTATTCATCCAAAGATTCAATTCACCATAGAAGTAGAGGTGGATAAACGTTTACCGTTTCTTGATGTGATGCTTACGAGACTTGACAGCGGAAAGTTGGGCCATGCTGTTTATCGAAAGCCTACCCACACAAACCTTTATCTACAAGCTACTTCACACCACCATCCAGCTCAAAAGCATTCAGTCATCAATTCTCTCGTTTCCCGGGCAAAACGGTTATCAGATGATCAAAGCTTCCCACAAGAAAAGAAAGACTTGACAGCTGTTTTGAAGAGCAATGGCTACAGTGCGGTCAACATCCGGCGGGCTTTCAACAGAACTGAGGTAAACAAAGAATTGATTGAGAAACCTGAAAATCCTCCGAAACTCGCTTCCCTGCCATATGTGAAATTTACAACTGATCGCATAGCACGTTATCTTGGAAAGCTAGACATCAAGACAGTATTTAAGCCTATAAATAAAATTTCTACCATGTTGAGATCGCCAAAGGACCCAGTACATCTAGCCGGAAGTGGAGTTTATAAAATCCCTTGCAAGTGTGGCTGTAGCTATGTAGGCCAGACTTTAAGGACAGTGGCAACAAGGGTAAAAGAACATAAAAACCATTGTAACAAGGGTCACGTCGAGTTGTCTGCAATTGCTAAGCATGCCATAGACAATATGGCTGACTCAAGGCATGAGATTCTTTTTGATGAAACGAAAATAATTTGCCAAGAAGCTGCGTTATGGCCTAGACTCATAGGGAGTCAATTGAAATTTCAAAAACACCTAACAATATGAATGGAGATGTAGGTGGCTACAAACTTAGTGATTCGTGGATTCCTGCCATTAATTTAATTAATCACCTCTCAGCAGAGAAAATGCGATCAAACCAAGAACTACCACCAGATCAACAACAGCATCAACAGCATCTTCATCCACAAGACCAACCTACACTACTACCACCACCACAACAACAACAACAACTAGAGCCGTCCACCGCCAAACAACTAGAGCCAAGAAGAACCAAACGGGCACTTCCAAAGAAGAAGTGAACGTTTGCAACAGAGGCAAACAAACGAAAGACCAGCAATCCCTTGAAAATGTCTTCCACAGTGAGGACGCTACGTCGGGAAATCAAGAATAATGTAAGTTATTCACCACCACGACGCGACGAAACATCCCGTCAATGTTATAATTTCTGTTCAATTATTATTATTATTATTATTATTATTATTATTATTATTATTATTATCATCATTATTATATTATAACATTAAACGTCGTCGTCGTCTGGAAGGTCGTCGAGGGAAGGGAGAGGGTTCCCCGACAACGACTGCCAGAGCTCGCTTCTAGTTTCGGGTAGTAAAATACTCCCTACTTAGGCCTACAGCTGTTGTTTGCGACATAGTGCAAAAGGAGGGACTCAGTGTTATTTTTGTCTTCCATTGTGAATCAGTTTTATAACGGAATATAATATAGGTTAAAACCCTTTAAAGGTCAGTAGTATATTATACATATTTCCCACCACTTTTCAAAATCTACACAATTTAAAACACAAATTTTTCATACTTTTTATACGCAAATTTTCGGGACGCCCCGGATATTTTGTTATACTGTAGTAGATTTAAATTTGAACATGCAAAAAAATTAAAAATTACCAAACAAATCTTATTAATGAAATAACATGTAAGATTTTTTCAACGTCGATGTCAAAATCCAAAATCCAAAATCAAAATTTTATTCCTAAAAGATCAAGGAAAAAGTATAGATATATATATATTTTTTAATCGCGAATTATAAATTGTTCGGGTAGAAAGCAAAATAATGGATCCAAGTTTGTTGCCCTATAAAGGGTTAAATAAACGAATACAAATTTAAAAAAGTATATTTTAGACTACCAACAGCGGGTAACATTAAAATTAAAGCAGACCAAGTTAACCCTGTAGGCGCCGACACCATCGACGAGCGAACAATGACCAACTAGAGACCGGCATAATTATCAAGCAGGACATATATAAACGACAAAGCGCAAAACTATCACAGCAAAAGGAGAGTGCGTTTGAACCCCACTTGGGGCAAATATTTCAGCTCTCAGAAATATTTCACAACTTAGATCCAGTTTTGATCAATTTATTTCTCTCCAGATTCTCAAGTTCACTCAACCGTAAAGTTTAAACTAATACTAATAATATTACTCCGCTCCTGGGCAAATCTTTAATAACTCTTGGTACTTTCTAACCTCTTTGATAAGTACAATCGCGTTTATTTACAAATAGACAAAAATAAAGAAACGTTGTACACCTTTCGATCATTTGAAAGTAAAATAATGGAAACTGGAAGTTTGATTGACCCTCTGTGAATAACAGGGCCCGCCCTAAGGGCTTCCGTGCGTGTTCGTGTGAGATTCTAAGAATCTCTTCAAAGAAAGCTAAATTCAGATGACAGCGTTCTCTGGTTAGCATTGAGGAAATTAATGAATTAAATAAAAATTCTAAAAATAATTAAATATATAAATAAATAAATAAATAAAAAACAAACACCCACAAACAAACAAACAAAATACAAACAAATACAAACTAACTAACTAACTTACTAACTAACAAACAAACAAACAAACAAACAAACAAACAAACAAACAAACAAACAAACAAACAAACAAACAAACAAACAAACAAACAAACAAACAAACAAACAAACAAACAAACAAATACTGACAGACAAATAGACAGACAGACAAACAAACAAACAAACAACAATACATAAATAAATAAATAAATAAATAAATAAATAAATAAATAAATAAATAAATGAATAAATAAATAAAAACTAAATTCGTATTTAGAGTCTACCCACTCAGTCACAGAACTGATTTTCAGTAGGGGACATTCAACTTAAATCCAAACCAAGCCAACCATGTAGGCGCCGACTCCGTAGACGAGCGAACAATTAGAGACCGACATATTTAAGTAGGATACACCAATCAACCAAGCTGGGCACGATACCACCCGCGGACAGCGCCAGAATTAACAAGGTTAATTCAGAACGTTAGAATTTATTATGTAGCCTCGTTGCTAGGACGGCTCCAAAGTCACCGTTTACACATTCCTTAGCCAACATTAAGTTAAAAAACTTCTGACAATAGTGGGAATCGAACCCTGGACCTTCTGCATTGGAAGCAGAGACGCTTACCACAAGAACAACGAGCCACACAAAATCATTGACCTCTGAAGCCACCTACAAAATTGTCACATTTTTTTAAAAAATTTATTAAAACTCTTAACAGGATTTTAAAAGTAGATGAGTTTAATCATATTATTCCTGTTTGCTCGGTGAATGTCATGTTGATATGTTCTGACATGGAAGTGGACTGAAGGGCCTTGCCCTTTTTTGAAAAATGATTTTAGGTAAACACTACAAAATTAAATTGATTTTTACGATTTTGGACCTTGTTAGAAAGTCTACATTCATTATTTTCGTACATTGTGTGACTGTCTTGTTTATTTAAACAAATATGATAATCTACGACTGTAGAGCTGTCACATATGTTTTCTTGACAACTAGTTTGTTTTATTACGCCAGACATGTTTCCTGGACGAGCTGATAGCTAGTTGCGAGGAAATGTTATGCGTCTTAAAAAGTAACATTTCATGACAATGTGCTCAATGTCAGAATCATAGACATGTTAATAAAGTCAAAGAAACAGCATAAAAAACGTGGCAGACGTTAAAGTGAGTAATAACAGTGGCTCGGAATGTTATTTGAATGACAATAAGGCCACCTGGTACATCTCAATAGGGACAATCTTTTCCGTGATTACATTGCAAATATTGTCAACTTTTGAATGGCAATCCACGTTAGCCTTGCCACCTTTTACCTATCCAATCAGGCAGGTTAGCATCCCCCCCCCCCCCCAGAACCACAGCAATCAAAACTATAAACATTCTCACCACTGTAGTTGTTAAAAAAACATTCATAATACTATCAAAGAAATATGACAAAACAACATTCACCTATAGAATACCATGACAGTGACAGGTAATCTACATGCAACACTTTAAGATCACTATGTGTACCTTGATTTGTAAAAAATAAATACTAAATTCAAACCATCTTAAATGAGTGATGTATGTTTCAATACTCAATTAATCAACTTCCCAATGACAACAGAAATCACTTCAATAGACAAATTCGAAGTAAAAGTAAAACATGTTTTGCTAATCAAAGCATTTTATTATCTACATATTATTTATTGGAAGGGCAAGATATAAATTAATAATTATATTATCGTTTGGCCGAAATCTATATCTTCTTACTTGTTTAAAATTGCGTTATTAGAATGAAAATTTGTTTTGTATTTTGTAGATCATACTGAGGTTTAATGATTTTGTTTAAATAATATGTTTGTGTTAACCTAATTAAATATATACTTATATAATATATTTACTTAATTATTTCAATTTATTTATGTATTTCATGTCTATTATATTCAGATATTAAACCTTTTTACAATGGAAGATCACTAAACATAATTAAACTAATTACATATAATTAAGACAAAATAATGAACAAGTTAAGTAAAGTTTGAGACAGTAATATATTACAACTGCAATGTATAGTAAGACAACAATTTTAATATAATGTTATTGTATATTAACAAAATAAAGTAAAATTAGCAAAAATGAATTAAATATAAAATAGGAATTAACCAACTCTCAGTTAGCACTAAAATATTTTCTTTTCACTCAAATAGTTACTGCGTTAATACACAATAACATTTTCATAATAATTTTAAAAAAATGTTTTTAATGTAGCCTATTATGGAATTTTTCAAATTAATTTTTTCAATCAGTTATATATATATAATTTAGTATGGTTTTAATAATACATTGCATTGTTTTAAACAAGTGACCCAAAAAATCTGGATATTAGTTTTCTATTTACTTTAACAAAAATCTTCATGACCTTCTTCAGAGGTGTCTCACTATGTATGTTGCGGATAAGACAATAGTGAAGGGATGTCCGAGGACTGTTTAATCCCTTGCATTCGCATTAAAAACTGACTAATGGGGAAAACCTCGGCAAAAGTAATTTCAGTCCGGTCAAACATCTCGGTGCTTTACAGACTTATAACAGCTAAACTGAAGCTCAAACGATCTTAAACATTTCTACTGTCAATCGTGTAGTTTTTTATTCCCTTGGGGTATATTATCGAGATATTACCAAACTTTGAATAAGACTTTTTTGTTCCTTTCATAAATAATTCGTCCAAGAGAGAAACAATTATAGTAAACTAAGGCGAAATTTGAAAAAAATTACAAATTATTATAATTAATTCGTTGTTTATCAAGGGTCATATATTTATCAAAGGTCATTAGACTTCTCTACCGTCGAAAGGAATGGTATTTCGTGTATTGTGTATATAACCTACATTCCGAGGTATAAAAACAAGAATCTGTAACATATATTCCCACCTTGATACGATATTAGTAAAAAGTGACTAAGTCTGTCAGATCGTTGGTTGCCACAGACCCAGACTGACAGTGCAGTGAGACGGCCACGCAAACACAACATTTCTCAACTGCTCCATAAAGAACACACAAGAACAATAAGCTTGGTTGTTGTCTTATCAGAGATACACGTAACGACAATTTTAATTTCATTCTGAATATTTAACGGTTTTTATTTCTTCAATTTTGAGCGAATGTAGCAATTATATGATAATTATTTGCGCTTTTCAACAAAATCTTATGTAATCGTATAAAATTATTAATAATTAATCAACATGGGACTAAATCTGAACGACAGACAACAGAAGACGAATAATCAAATTTGGGAGTACTTGTTTATAAGATTTCATTTTAATTCAATATAATATTATCCACTTAAAACATTTGAATACAGGGCGAATACAAAATAATATTATTCGCTAGCAATGCAGATTGTTCGAGCTTTGGAATACAAAAAAGAGTTTGAGAACAACACTGATAGTGTTAAACACCCCGTAAAAACTGAGAATCTCAACGTAAATGGCGAATTTTAAAATAATTCTTTTTTTAAACAGAGCGTATTATATTTGTAAGACAACATAACGGATAATTAGGATATCAGAAAAAACGGTCATTACTATATTAACTGCCTTCTTAACAAAGGAAATAAACCCATTAATACACGTATAACTTTTAGCACGGCTTGATTTATCTCCCCACTAACAGTACAACCTTAATACTAAGCATAAACCAAGTCTCTGCATCTATTGAAGACATCAAACTATTTACCAAAATCTATAAAAGTTGTAAAATTATTGCAATTACAAAGTATGAAACAATTTGTGGAAACAATCTATTTGATGTATTTAAACCCCTTATTGAAAGTCATCAGATAATTAAAAACTAAACCGTTTTTGGCTCGATTTAATCCTGGAACTTTATATGATTGCATAGTATATAAAACAGTTGTCATAGCAACAGTGGTGAAGTGAGAGATTAGGCTGCGAACCTAAACAACTTGTGCAAGATCTATCAACCTTGCCGTAACAACAAATGCAAAACCTGTACAAAATTCGTATTACCACTAGGAAAACGCTAAAGTCCCGTCGCGTTGTTGAGCGAGCACCGGTACGTGCAACACGACCCGAGTCGACATTCCCATAATGTTACATACCAATAAGTCTTTAAGGTCCTCACTGATTTAGCTGAAAATTTGTAAAATAGGAGAGAATGTTGTACTTATTGACCCTGCAAAATTTCATAACAATCGGAACATTTATTTTTATTTTATAACTAACGATCGGATTTTGTTCAAAAACTATACAGCAACCCGCCTAGGTGGTATGTACATGTGTGAAAAATTTCAGGTCGATCAGAGAAACGGTGCGACCTGTATCGAAGCAGTAACAGAAAAAAACAGACATTCGAGCCATAAGAGTCAAGTGGAGACGCTCGCTTCGCTCGCTCAACTAAGTATACCACTAAGTCACATATGCATATTATTGATTGATTGATTGATTGATTGATTGATTGATGCAAATTCGACCAAATAGTAAGGTTTGATTCACCCAGCGGATAGTGCAAGAATCAACCAGGCTAATTCGGAACAACCTTAGAATATATTGTGCCTCGTTGCTCCAAAGTCACCGTTTACACATTTGATGGACTTAAGTCCACATCAGAAGTTAACAAGTTCTGCCCGAAGAGGATTCGAACCCGGTACCTCTTCCTTGAAATGAGGGAATCCCGAAGAATTTTGTAAATTTTGATGACGAGAGATTTCTAATGATTCAGTCTCAACTAAGATGAACTAGTTTTAGTGGTAGCTACTTTATTTATATTATATATTTTTTTTATTATTATAAGTATTAAGGAAGTATTGTGACTAATGAAGCAAAAGTAGGGAATGAAGTTAAGCGGAGAGTGGGGTTGGCAGAAAAGTTTTACCAAAGGATCAGAAAGTTAATTTGGAATGAGCATTTCCCTAAAAACTGCAAAATGCTCCTTTATAAGATGTACTATTTACCCATTTTAACATATGGTGCTGTAACGTGGCCAACGGGCTGGAAGGAAGAAAGTGCTATACAGGCAGCTGAGATGAAGTTCATACGCAGTGTGGCAGGTGTGACAAAGTTGGACAAGATACGAAGTAGTATGATAAGGAAGAAAGTAGGAGTAGAGAGCATAAAGTTCAAGATGGGAAAGGAGCGACTACGATGGTATGGACATGAGAAGAATGGAGAAGAATAGAATCCCAAGACAAGCATTTGAACTAAAGAATGATATGAGAAGAGTGGGAAGACCTCGAGATAGGTGGCAAGATCAAGTACAGGCAGATGTGGAGGAGAGAGGAGAGGAGTGGGAAGTGGTTGAAGAGAGAGAAAGATGGTGGGAGGACAGGAAAAAGTGGAGAGAGTTGGTGTAACGACAAGAAAATGAGGAAGAAGATGAGGTGCCGAGCTTGGCAGGCCGGTGCTGATTTGGTGATGCCCAAGATTTAGGTGGAAACACCCCTTTACCCAACTAAACGATGTTGGAACAAAGTGTAGTGAAAAAAAAAATTATTATTATAACTCAATTATTACACAATATAATTACTATGAATATGACAACGATAGAGAAATTGTGTGTGATACAAAAAATAATAAAATACACGCATTGTTATAACTATAGTTAATTTAAGTAACCAATATATAGTAGACATAATCCATTCCTAATATATATAAAACTCACAAAATAATATATAATAACTCAAAAACTATATACAAAACCATCATTTCAACACAATATTATGGTCTATATTAAAATATTAAATATTATTGAAAACAATGTCATTATACTTGCCACAAACTAGGTGAGATTCAATAACTACAATACTAACAATTGTTAAAATTAAATATATACTAGAAAGCTTCGCAAACGCTTTTTTTAGTCGCGTTGATGGATGAGCTTTTTTTAAGTTTTTAGTTTGCGTGGGATATCTTTACTTTTGCAAGTGCTTTGCTTTGCTGCCTATGAATTGTAGGTGATTGTTTTCAAGTTTCTATTGTTACTTGTCAATTGTTATTATTTACCGTAAAAAAAAATATATTTAAACCTTTATTTCTATTGATTCTGGAACTTCTCAACTTTTTCTTTCAAAAGGTACTACATCACCATAACCTTAATGTCCTTGTATAATATGAACGTTGTAGCCCCACCCGTTTGGTCAGAATCGGCCCAAATGGCTCGAAAATCAGCGTTATCTCGTACTTATGTTATGAAATTGCCATTATAATTAGTACAACAAAACAGTTTTTATTATTCCGTGCCCAGAAGGAAATGATTAGAACAACTTACTGAACGATGTATTAGTGCTGTTCATAATATAACAATTACATTTCATGATAAGTATTTTAGAAAAATGCCTACTTAAAATTAAATATTATTTGTCTCAATAATAAACATCACAGTATTAAACTAATTTTAATATTATTTCGGTCACCAAAATGTTTTAAACGGTTTATTAAGCTAAAGTCAATATAAACTTGAAATTCTATGAAGGTCAACCATCATGCAGACGCCAAGTGACAATGACAATGAGGAACGAGCTTTTTTTTTTAAAAAAAAAAAAATCGATGGCATTCATATAATACTTGTTGAAAATATATCAAAGTCCCCAATAAAGTTGGATAGTTTGATTGTTAGAATAACAAAATCCAATTAAGCATCATAAAATATTTATAAGAAAACTCGTTAAAGAAAAACTTGTGTTTGTCTTGTGACTTTCAAGGCTGACTTTCATTGTAAGACTTGCACAATGTTTATTACTGTCCCTGTACTTTAGTTCTTGGTAATGATTGCCGATGGCGGGATTCGACCTGGTGACCTTCTGGAACCGAGTTTCACGCATGCGCACGAGCTGCATCTGATCATGAAAACTTGTGAGAGATGTCAAGTAGATCAAGATGTTATATTATAAGAATGCAAAACATGTAAGAGATTTAAAATAATGCTGTCTTGCTTTTGTGAAAATAACATTTTCTTTGGTGTGATTGTACATTTATCAAGTTTTGAACATTTTTATTCTGATTATTTGGTAATTTTGGTAAATTGGTAAAAAAAAAAAAAAAAATTACCGTGTTGTACTGAAAAAAAAGTTATTTATGTTAAATATATATATTTTCTGAACCGCTAGATCATAATGAGTCATACAGTAGGCACAGATATATATTATGGTTTGACGTAGAAAAAATAGTTAAGAGGGTATGCTGAGGCTAGAACGGAGGCGAGTTTAAGCGCTCAGCTTTCTGGATTTTTTGGGTAAACGGTTTATAACACCATTACCAAATTTCACACTAACGTTCATAAAGAACAAATCTGTGTTATCCATTACGCGTATTCCTAAATTAATTCATTGATTTTGAATTAAAATTTAGTGAAATCACAAAAATTTACTCAATTTTGGTCAACTTCGGGAATTTATTCCAAGTGAACAGATTTTTTCAACTCAAATTTGCATAATGGAACCCAACGTTTAAATCAATGTGAACGTGCAGGTTAATTTGGTTTTATCGTAAGATAAACGGTTTGGTGGGAATTTCCAGAATTGTAATTCATGTTTTGGATTTCCCATTTTTTCACGTTTTGGACTTATGTCTCGCAATGGATCTTTAACGCTTATTTTGTGCAACCAATTACGGATATAAATATAAAAGTACTTCATTAACATCCATTCAAAATTTGGTAATGATATTACCAACCGTTCAGCAGAAATCATCAACACCTGTTTGCGCGCATTTGAGTTGGGCCAAGCTCAGCGTACCCTCTTAAAAAGTAAAACAAATTGAATTGTGTAAAAAATAAATCACATTTAACTAAGCCAAAGTCTGTGAAAATCGGACTTAGGGAAAGACGCCATTTTGCCAAAATTACCTTAAGTCCGATTTTCGCCGACTTTGACTAAGTAATTTGTGACATTTCTTTACACAATGCAGTTTATTTCATCTTTGTTAAAAAAAATCCCCGATTTGTGCGTTTTTAACCGCATATAAATGTGCCTATAGAGGATGTGCATATAGGAGACAGACCCATGCTGGACAGATCCAGCCACAGGAAAGGTATGTACTCCCATATAGCTGATGTTTAAGAGAACTGTCACTCGAATCTATTATTATTCATACAGAACCTTGTTCTTATTTTCATCTAGATTCGTAAATGTCGTTGACATTAACTTTCAAGGTCGACGTATACTAGTTTCGGTATAATACTTTCGAATTAATTTATTATTTGGAATTTTATCTTGTAGGGATCGTTACTGTGGGGGCGGTACACTATAAACAGGGGTATGTTCAACTCCCCCCCGATAACATTACAATACGCATTGGAACAATTCCATTATTCCAGTCCACTTCACTGGATGGTACCGCGTGGCGATAATTAGACAATAAGAAAGCAATAATTGCTTTTTAAAAAAAATAATATATTTTTTTTTCTATTCAAATCTTTTTAATTTTAGTAAAAATCACAAAATGTTGTAAAAAATTGTATTTTTATAAAATTGCTAGGGGTTTTAGCCCGGTCGCTAGCCGGTTCATACCAAAAACCCGAATTTAAAGCAAACCTCGGGCTGGTCAGGGGGTAGAGTGGGTGACCCCTCTGCCTGAAACTCACGTTATACCGTGGTTAGAGCAGATGGAGGGTTCGAGAGCTAGGTAAAGGGTTCGTTCTCCCGACGTCTGCTCGGCAGTCCGGGGTTTGTGGAGGAACAAATTGATGCCCGGTTACCCGTACTTTAGGGTGGCGACGTAAAATCATTTGCCCCTTGGGACTTTTTGAAAGGAGTAGGTTTCGTGCCGGTACCGGGTTTCCCCCCTCCCCTATTCTATTCAAATTATCCTCATCCATCACCATCATTTTCTCGAATAGCCTAGTGCAAAATATGAAACGTTAATCAATCCAAACAAATCAAATCAAATTAATATTTTAAACTTTTCAAAGACATTTAAATTAATTTCAATAATTGTGTGCTGTATGTAGAACCCGTTAGTTTATTTAGTGTTCCTTTTTAAAACAGTTTAAATAACTGATTAGAAGACGTGAAATATATCAAAAAAACTTATAACCCTATTGAATTAGCTAATCGCCCCCCTTTTTTTTTTTTTTTTTTTTGCCCCTTTAAAAATAGCTTTTTAAAACCACCTTTTTTTTTTTTTTGGGCATCCTTTTTTTCCGGGAAACAAAGTCAACCCTAAAAATTTAAACCCCGGGGAACCCCCAAAAAATTTAACTTTGGTTTTTCCCCCAAATTTTTAAAATTATATGGGCCTTTTTTAAAAAAAAATTTTAAAAAAAAAAAATAAAAAAACAAACAAAAAAAAAAAAAAAAAAAAAAAAAAAAAAATTTTAAAAAATTCAAAAAAAAAAAAAAAAAAAAACTTGTGTTTGTCTTGTGACTTTCAAGGCTGACTTTCATTGTAACACTTGCACAATGTTTATTACTGTCCCTGTACTTTATTTCTTGGTAATGATTGCCGATGGCGGGATTCGACTGGTGACCTTCTGGAACCGAGTTTCAACGCATGCGCATGAGCTGCATCTGATCATGAAAAATTGTGAGAGATGTCAAGTAGATCAAGATGTTAAAAAGAATACAAAACATGTAAGAGATTTAAAATAATGCTGTCTTGCTTGTGTGAAAATAACATTTTGCTTTGGTGTGATTGAAAAATTTATTAAGTTTTGTAAAAAATTTTAATTTTTCTCATTTGGTGAATTTGGATAATTGGTAAAAAACAAAATATTTTTTACCGTGTTGTATTTTCAAAAAAATATTTGTATTGGAAATTCTATATTTACTGAACCATTAGGTCATAATGAACCACACAGTAGGTAGATATATAGTATTATTGTTTGACCCGAAAAAAAATAGAAAAAAGATGAAAACAAAAATTGCATTGTGTTAACGTTGGTGAAAATCGGACTTAGGGAAAGACGCCATTTTGTAAAAATTACCCTTAAACCGATTTTCGGCGACTTTGACTAAGTTGTTTGTGACTTATCCCTACAAGATGCAGTTTATTCAAATAAATAAAATAAATACATAAATTAGTATTTAGAGTCTACCCACTCAGTCATATAACTGATTTTCAATGGGGGAGTAAACCAAGCCAACCCTGAAGGAAGCCCCCGATGCAATCCACTTGTGAGCGATAACCAACCAAAGATCGATATTTTTTAATAGGAAATATAAAAATCAGTGGTATGGACAGTGCGAACACCAGCGGATCAAACGCCAGAATCAACAAGGCCGATTAGGAACAACTCTGAATTTATTATGTGCTTCGTTGCTAGGACGGCTCTAAAGTCACCGTTTACAAACTCCAAATCAGCAGTTAAAAAACTTCTGACTTGGCGGGAATCGAACCCTCTACCTTCTGCATCGGAAGCAGATACAATAACCACAACACCAACGAGCCACACACCATAATATACACCATAATACACGGGTACTGATAACATTTACAATACGCAGTTTGGAACAATCTCCATTATCTCCAGTCCACTTCAACTGGATGAGTACCGCGTGGCGATAATTAGACAATAAGAAAGCAACTAATTGCTCTTCAAAAAATAATATATTTGATTTTTTCTATTCAAATCATTTCATATTTTTAGTAAACAATCACGAATGTTGTAAAAAATTGTATTATATTATAAAATTGCTAGTGGTTTAGCCGCGGTCGCTTAGCCGGTTCATACTCCAACACCGAAGTTAAGCAACCTCGGGCGTGGTCAGGGGTAGAGTGGGTGACCGCTCTGCCCTGAAACTCACGTATACCGCTGGTTAGAGCAGATGGAGGGTTCGAGAGCTAGTGTAACGGCTTCGTTCTCCTCGACGTCTGCTCGGCAGTCTGGGTTAGTGGAGGAACCTATATGACTGTCAAGGTTACACCGTCCTTTCGGATAGGCGTCGTAAAGTCATTTGCCACTTGGTACTTTTCGAAAGGAGTAGGTTACGTGCCGGTACCGGGTTTCCCCTCCTCCCTTCTATTCTATTCATACTTCATCCTCATCTATCACCACTCTTAGTCTCGAATAGCCTTGGTGCAATAATATGAAACGTTAATCCAATCCAAATCAAATCAAATCAAATTAATATTTCAAACTTTGCTCAATTACATTTAAATTACATTACAATAATTGTGTGCATGTATGTAGAGACCTGCTTAGTTTTATTTAGTTGTCCTCCTTTGTAAATCAGTTTAATAACTGATTATGAGAGACGTAAAATATATCAACAAATCTTCATAACCATATTGATATCGTAGCTTATCGCACAAATTAGCTTTAACACCTATTTGCATTCTCCGACAAAGTCATATACGGCCTTACTTACTTGCCCATTATAATTTTATATGCATTACAGTTACACAACATTTTATTCAGATTTATCAGTGAATATTAAAATAATACTGATCTATTACTTTCGAAAAAAAGTATGTCTGCGTGTAATAGGTCAAAGCCTCAATGGTTCCAGTTGGCACCAACCAATGACTCACAGTCCGCTTTAGAACTTGAGGAGTCGCCGAGGCTGGCGCGGAGACGAGTTTAGGCGCTCAGCTTTCCGGGTTCTCCCGGTAAACGGTTTATAACACCGTTATCAAATATCACGAGAAAGAAACAAAAAAACAAATAAACAAACAAACAAATAAATAAATAAATAAATAAATAAATAAATAAATAAATAAATAAATAAATAAATAAATAAATAAATAAATAAAAAAAAAAAATTAATAAATAAATAAATAAATAAATAAATAAATAAAAAATAAATAAATAAACAGTAACATTCTGTTTTTTTTATTTAAAAATTTAAAAAAATTATTACATTAATTAATTAATTAAGTATATGTCTTATAAATTTAAAAACGTATTTATAGAGTCGACCCACACAACCACATAACTGATTTCCAGTTGCGAACATCACATTATTAAAGCCTTGTTTGCTTGTTTGGTTTGTTTATCAGCGCCACAGTCACTATCTCCACCTGGTTGACATAATAGTCCTACTCTGTATATTAGGCTTTGTTGAATAATAAAACACCCTAATGTTATTCCGTGCGCTCGATGCGCATTCACTTCCTACGGTTACGTATCGATTACAGATCGAGAAATTCAGCTTCCTAATCAACGCAAGTTGGTGACGTCAGAGAGATTCGAAACTGAATGTTTTCGAAAGTAGAAGCCAAAGTAATTAGGCCAGCGCCGAACTATTGGGTCTCTTGTTTTGCAAGTTGTTTGGGGGGATTGATAGAAAAGAAGCGACCCTAGAGCTAGATAATTTATCACGTGAATCTTGTGTGGGTGATGACCAGGTGATGGTTGGTATTGTCCTTGCTTCCGACGCAGAAGCTCCCAGGTTCGCGTCCCACTTCACACAAATAAATAAATACAAATTAAAAGTTAACCCACTCAGTTAAATATAACTGATTTCAGTGGGGGTACAAATTAATAGTCTACCCACTCAGTCAAATAAACTGATTTTCTGTGGGGGACAGTGAACCAAAGCGACCAAGCCAACCCTGTTGGCCCCGACGCAATCGACGATGTGAGCGATAACCAACCAAAGATCGATATTTTTAACAGGAAATATAACAATCAGTGGTATGGATAGTTAGAACCACCGCTTGCTCGAATGGGATGAAACCAAATAGACTGCCTGTTTTGGTGAGTCATTTTCCATGTTAAATAATTGACAAACAAAAGGCAGAGCTTTGTAAGAATTCCGCAAGAAAGCGGCGCCTCTTTGCGCCAAACAATTTGAAGTTGCAAAGAAGCTCCAAACTAAAAACCTTTATCCAAGATCTCTGGTTGTCTGTGTGTCTAACTGTTTTGTGTGTGTGACTGGTGTGTCGGTAAACAAAACCTGTCATGTTTCTTCATATACTCAACAGAGCGTGCTAGTTTCGGCGCAAAAAATCTTCTTTCATCGACTGTGATTAGGAGCGAAATGTTGGCTCACAAAACAGGCAGTCTATTTGGGTTTGGGTATTTGGGGAGCAAGGCGGTGGTTAGAACACCCACGGATCAACGCCAGAATCAACAAGGCCGATTTAAAACAACTTTAAATTTATTATTTGCCTCGTTGCGAGGACGGCTCAAAAGTCACCGTTAACAAATTGTTAAGACAAGAACACTGATGGACGTAAGTCCAAATCAGAAGTTAAAAAGCTTCTGACTTTGTCGGGAATCGAACCGTGGATCTTCTGCATAGGAAGCAGAGACGCTAGCCACAAGACCAACGAGCCACACCCTGCTTCCGACTCAGAAGGTCGCAGGTTCGCGTCCCGCTACAGACAAAGGACTTTTTACTTCGGATAAGGACTTGCCAATAGTCTTGACTTGAGAATGTGTAAACGGTGACTTTGGAGCAGTCCTACCGGATTCAAGGCACATAATTCATTTTTTTTTTTTTTAGATCGTGTGGATTATGATTATAATTCTGAGTTGGATTTGATAATCTAGATGTGAGAAGTACTAAAAATTGAAAATTGTGATTTCATTTTCTATCTTGTTGGTCCTTGTTCCGAATGTCTCGGGGTTCTACCCCAGGCCTTGGACCTTGGTTTGGACTTGCTTGTCCAGGGTCCCGCTTTTACTTGTTTTAAATCTACGTCCATTTTCACTGTTTCTTTGTTAAATATTTGGGAAGAACTAGATAATTCATATTCGATTCATTTGCAAAAACGAATATAATACACATTTGAGAAATCTTCGAAAAAATGAGTTTGGTTGGCCCCATGCATACTAAGAAAACGCCAAAGTCGTTGTTAGACGAGTGAGCGAATCATGTGTTGAGTACCTAGTAACGTACCATTTCCTCCCCCTACCTAAGAATGGATCCAAAATGTTTCTTCCCTCCCTAGCCTATTAGGCATTACAGTTGACGCGCCCTTATACCAAGTAAACTCAAAACCATATCGTGTGCACCTTATGTAATATCAATCAACACAAATGCAAATGTTCCCGGGTACTCAACACATGACTCGCTCACTCGTCTAACAACGACTTTGGCGTTTTCCTAGTCTAGTTGGCTAAGGCACCAATTATGCCCGGAATGTTGGAAACCCGGATTCAAACAACGGTCGGGATAGATTTTGTTATTTCTGGATTATTTTATTATCTCTGGAAAAGTATAGAACATGTTTTGAAATGCATAACCTACGATAAAAAACATAATATGCAGTACAAAATACGAGTAATGATTGCAAGGTTCACTCAATCTCCCTGCGGATTTTTAGGTAACCTTGAGCGTGTAAGATTCGATACACCTTGGTCACTGCATGCAAACATGATTTGATAAAAATGATTTTGTTCAAAAACAAAAAATATTGACGTTAAATTAAATGTGACATTCTCAGCCTAATTTCTATTTATTATTGATAGTGAGTTTAAATTTTAACGGATTTTGCTCAAAATGTTAACTGCAAACTAAATACTTGTACCGGATGTCTGTTTGAAATTTCAGCTCAATCTGTTTAGCCGTTCGGCCGTTCTGCAGCAAAGTCGCTCATTCCAGACAAAAAACAGATCTTGTGCCGTTCGAGTTGCGTTGTAGACTTCGCTCGCTGCGCTCAACAGTCCAGAACTTAAAAATCCTTCCTGACCGTTGTTTTAACCCTGGTCACCCACATTCCGGGTATAAGGGCGCCTAAGCCGACTTGACTAGGAAAACACCAAAGTCGTTGTTAGACGAGTGAGCGAGTCATGTGTTACGTACCCGGGGACATTTGCATTTAAGTTAGATGCATTTAAGTATGATATGAATGATAGGGTTTTGAGATTAGTTGGTCTAGCGCGCATCAACTGTACAGCCATAATGCGCCACTCTAGCCTATGGTAGGCTAGGGAGGAAGACTCATGCAGTCTAGATGCAGCGTTAGGTAGGCGGATGAAAGGGAATGTTCTCGGTTACTCAACACATGGCTCTCTCACTCGTCAAACAACGACCTTGGCGTTTCCCTAGTTTAAATGTTAAACACCGACCAACAAGTTAGACACAATATCACTCGCTAGAATCAACAACCTTAGAGTTTATTGTTGTGCCTCGTTACGACTCCAAGTCACCGTTAACACATTAAGCCAAGAATAATGATGAAAGCATTGATTGTTCATTAACAAAATGTTAAAATGTCACTATAGCGGAATAGAACTGAGGCCCTCTGTATGAAGCAGAGACTCCACCAAGACCAAAGCCCACATTAGTTTTTGTACTTTGTAACCCCCTTAACTAGGAAAAGCTTAATCCCGCCGGTTGTGGTAGCTTTTTAAGTTTTAACTTGCGTGATTATCTTTACTTTGCAATGCTTTGATTTTTGCTACATTGTGGTGATTGTTGCCAATTAAATTTTTTTCTTGTCAATTGGTATTTTTATCGAAAAAACTATATTAAAAGCTTTATTTCTATATTATGGCTAATTTTCAACTTTTTCTTTCAAAAGTATACTCACCATACCTTTATTCATGTAAAATTAAATTGTAGCCCCACCGTTGGTCAATTGGCCCAATGGCACGAAAATATGTCAAAACCAAAAAACTTTATAAATCTTATTTCTATGATTGGCTAACTTCTTCAACTTTTTCTTTCAAACGTACTACATCACATAACCTTATGTCATGTTATATGAACGTTTTGCCCACCCTTTTGGTAGAATTTGCCCAAATGGAAACGAAAATATCGCACAAAAATCGAAAAAAAATCGAAAAGTACGTTTATCATGAGAAATATTTTTCCGATTGTACAAAAAAACGTGCAAGTCAGTTCAGAGATTTCGAAGGTCCTTTTCAATTTTCATCCAGATCCATATGCCGTTTGGGCCCGGTAGAGAGCGAACAAACAGACAGAAAAACAAACAAAAAAAAACAAAAACAAAAACAAAAAAACACCCGAGCTAAATTTTTTGGGGGTCGGTGAAATTGAAGACTTCGCTTCGCTCATCCAATAACAGTGAACATCATATGATATATATATATATATATATATACTAGGAAAACGCTCAGTTGGACGCGTTGTTGAGCGAGCACCGGTACGTGCAACATGACCCGAGAGACATTTCCCATAAGGCCAAACCACACAGTGTAGGCCAAAACTGGATATTACATTGTACACTATATACAATTCCCCAACATCTTTGCATTGTACTAATTCACTCATGCCTTCAAAAGTGTTTTGTATCTTTCCGCCTCCTTCATTTTTTAACTTCATTTTCGAATAGGGAACTGTCCTTCATTACCAAATTTTAATAGTCCCTCTAATAACCTCAAATACCGCCGTAAAGTTTTTATGCTTCCGGCTTTTATTGGGCGTAACTGTGAGCGGGGAAAAAATTTAAACCGGCTCGCGCTGAAAAACGCCATGCGCATTGCAGGTGGTGTGACGTCTCGCGAGGTTCGCCGAGGCGCGAGCTGGCAGTTCTGCCAATCAGCTTTTTCCTCCTCACCTCACGAAAACGGCACACAAAAGGCGCGGATTAAGTCTTTGTGCGGGAAGTCAAATTCAGGAATTTTGAACATGCATAGAATCTACAGATTTTATTTTTTAATTGTTTATTTTAAATTGCCGATGTTTATTAAATTGAATGTAACCAAATTACTAAATTACGTGTAAATATATTGGAAACCAGGCAGTTCCATTATGATTACCAATAAGTCTTTAAGTTCTTGACCGATTTAGCTGAAAATTTGAAAAATAGGAGAGAATGTTATACTTATTGACCCTGCATAATTTCATAACGATCGGAACATTTTTTTAAAAAAAAAAAATTTTAATTTTTAATTTTTTTATAACTAACGATCGGATTTTGTTTAAAAACTATACAGCAATATGCCTAGGTGGTATGTACATGTGCTAAAATTTCAGGTCGATCAGAGAAACGGTGCGACCTGTATAAAAGCAGTAACAAAAAAAAAAAAACAGGCATTCGAGCCATGAGAGTCAAGTGGAGACGCTCGCTCAATAAAGTGAATCTCAATGTAGTTACTTTAAACCGGTCTAATCTTGGTTGGCAACAACACCGCCTGGCTTTGAACAACACGCGGTGACCTCACAGTGTTATCACTCTCGTGTCAGAGTTCACGGCCGACACTGATAACAGGCCTAGAAACAGGGCAATAACATTATAACAAGTTTTACAGTTGATATATTTGAATTTTTTGATATTGATAATGATAACTGTTGCTAATTTAGGTGTTTTTGTGACCACAAAATGCTTTATTATTACTGTAGAATAATTATGCAAATAGATTTTTGTTTTAATTGATGATGTAGGAACAGATAAAAGAATCAATTTAAGTATTGGGTTTAATAAATGAAAGTGTGGGAATAGTGGATACAGGTAAACTTTAAGATATTCAATAATATGGTTTTTATTCAGATAGTGAAGTAAACAATACACAAGCTAACACTGTTAATCAAGAGACTTTGGGTCGTTGCCCTAGCCTTGCTGACATTGAGGGCTCTGCGAGTGTTGGAGACTCTTAGTGCGTCGCTCCCTCTCAAACTTGAGTTCTTCCCCGGCGTTCTGAGCAAAGAAATCCTCAGCCCTAGCATGGAACAGGGCGGCGTCCACCTTCAGCTGCGCTATTCTCTGAGCAGCTTGAATTGACCTTGATTTACCTAATTTCTCTGCCTTGGTAGCTGCTATCTCAAGCTCTGCTCTGGCCTCTTCTGCCTTAGCGCTGGACTTAGCGGACTCTAGCGCTAGCTTGGCAGTTTCTATTTCTAGCTGTGCTCGGGCATCTTCTGTCTTAGCGCTGGACTTAGCGGACTCTAGCGCTAGCTTGGCAGTCTCAGTTGCAATCTTCTCCGCATCAAGCTTCATTCTTGCAGCATCAACTTCTACTTGTGATGCTGTGGCTCGGGCCTCTTCTGTCCTAGCGCTGGACTTAGCGGACTCTAGCGCTAGCTTGACAGTTTCTATTTCTAGCTGTGCTCTGGCCTCTTCTGTCTTAGCGCTGGACTTAGCGGACTCTAGCGCAGTTGGCAGTCTCAGTTGCAATCTTCTCCCCATCAAGCTTCATCCTTGCGCATCTACTTCAAGTTGTGATGCTGAAGCTGGGCCTCTTCTGTCCTAGCGCTGGACTTAGCGGACTCTAAGCGCTAGCTTTAAAAGTTTCGACTTTCTAGCTGGCTTGGGCCTCATCTGCCTTAGCGCTGGACTTAGCGGCCGCAAGCTTCGTCTTTGGCGGTCTCTTCCTCTGCCTCTGCGCGGGACTTAGCCGCCTCCAGCTTCGTCTTTGCTGTTTCTCCTGCTATATCTGCTGTTTTGGCCGCAGCCTTGGCCTCTCTGATACGATACTCTTGCACCTCGTCTTTGGTGCTGGCAGTTGGTATGGGGTGGTACGGGTGTGTGTGGCATGGTACGGCTGTGGTATAGGGGTGGCATTGTGGCGGTGTGGCAGTGGTACTGGGGGTGGTAGGGTTTGTGTGCGGGCAGTGGTCATGGGGGAGGGTTTCGGCGTGGTACTTGTTGGGCATGGGGTTGGCACTAAAAAAAAATGTGTAAGTAATTTTTTCCGAATTTGGGTTTCAACACTATTCTTTTTTAAAACTGGGGAGGACGGGAAAAACTGTTTATTTTTATTTCCTCAATTAGTGCCCAAAATATTACAAAAAAAAGTTTTTTTTCAAACCCAGTATTGTTTTTGGGAATTTTCCTAGTGCTAAGAAACTTGAAACTTTTTTCTTCGAGCACGGGATATTTTTTAACGATAGAATATTGATTTCAGGCAATTTTGTTCCCCGACAAAGTCAATTTTCTTAAATATAAGATCAATAATTTCAGTCACTTCCACGTATTTTTTCAGTATTTATTTATTATTAGCATCACAACATTCCCCCACACGTGCAATACACCGGGGCCCCGGTCACAAAGGGGATTAACCGAAATGGATTTTAAATTAAGGATAACCGTACTTTACCCCCAAAATTGGGTATCCACAAAAGAGAGTAGAGCAATTTTTGGAGTTTTTTTTGCTCCCAAATTTAACTCCTGTTTTTTTATTAGGAGTTAAATATTAAAAATGGCCGGCCGTCACACTCAGATTTTTGATGAAAAAAATAAAAACTAAAATAAAATTTTTTATCGTTTTTACAATCAAATTTACAAAAAAAAATTTGTTTTTGCGTTTTACAACTATTCCCGCGTTTGAAATACAAGTAACACCCGCGCTTTTTGGGTTTAGGTTAGGCTATCGGGGCACGGACATTGTTTGTAAACAAGACGTCCCCCAAGATGTTTTAGCCAGTGGCCTAACCCGGATCCCGGGGGCTTGACATAAAAAATAGGTTTTTTTTCAGTGTCAGTCTATAAAGATTTTAGGGTTTTGTTGAAAAACTAGACGGCCCATCTGCAGACGAATTTTGACGGGGGTTTTCCCAAGACTTTGGGCCAGTTGCTGGTCGAAGTGGGGGGTTTAGGGTAGACCGGGGCCGGCCCCCTACCCTTTTGAGAGAGCTGGGTGCGGGCCCCAATCTTTCAGATTTTAATAAGGTAGGCCCTAAGTCTGAGATTGAATAATCTGAAGGCCCAGTGCTTGGCCCTAGTCCGTATAGCCTTGCCTAGGCCTAGGCCTCGGCTTCAGGGTCTGTGTGTAGGCCTAGGCCCTAGGGCCGGGGATAGGCCTAAACGAAGTTTCAACACGCTTTGCTAGGCTGAGCAAAGAACTACTCTTGGGTCTGGCTTAGCCTATGCCAAGCCTTTGTTAGGCTTCAGACTCAGGCCATGCTTGCTTGGTCGGGCTAGGGCCAAGGTCTAGGCCTACAGGTTTAACCTCAAAAGTGAAGGCGAGGTCTTGTAGGGTTAGCGGTAGGTAGCTAGTCTTACTCTAGACCAAGCTACAAAGTATTTACAGCAGTTGGCTTTTTAAAATTATTTATGATATTTGAAATTCGTTCAAAAAAGTTTTAATAAAACTCATTTCTATGGTTTAATATGAAAGCTGTGTTCCATTGTGCTCAATTCCATGACGTCATCATGACGTCATCACTAGTGGGAGCTATTTTATTCCGTCTACTCCAAACTTAACTCCGCTTGTGGATCGAAATCGGAGTTAAAGTCGAACTAAATTTTCGGTAGTTAGACAGAGTAAAAAATGGGAGTTAAATGATTAACTCCTAAATTAATCCTCTTTGTGGATCCGGGCCCAGGTGACGTATTACACATGCAGGTCATGCACAACTGAGATCGAGCAGATTTACGTACAATTGTTATGGGACTGTTTGGGCTCGGCTCGAGCGGATCTCATAACAACAATAAGATTAAACACTTACCTTGTAAACAAAAAGAAGTTTAACATCAATATATAAAGTTATAAACAAAAATTAAAACTTTAAGAGATTGCTGTGATTCATAGAGTTTTGAATCGATGTATGTTTAATGAAAGTAAAAATTAATATAATGAGTTAAACAAGATTTTTAGAACTCACCAGTAAATGCGATAGAACTCTGTTCCTCCAGTGGCTGGGCCAAGGTGACGTGGGAGACCACGCACTTTAAGACCTTGCCGTTGTGTTGGGGCTGCAGCTGTAGTGTGAGGGTCTGCTTGATAGACCCCGTCATCCAGGGCCACCTCCACTCGTCCTGAGCTGTGGCGTGAGTGATAACGTCCTTGAGGATGACAGCGTCGCCCAGGACCCAGGACATGTTGGCGACAGGGCGACTCTCCTGCACCTCACAGGTGGCCGTGACGTTGTCTCCCGTGTAGACCAGGCTCAGAGTTGGTGCAGTGGGGCGTCCTGAAGCAACACATGGCATGACTGAGAAAACACTGAGGAACTATTTGTTTATTGTGTAGAGAAAACAAACAGTGCATGAGCTACGCAGGTTTCTCTGAGATATAACCCTAGTGAAATTGATCATTTTTTCTGTTATTGTATGAGCGAGGCAAAGACTTAAATTTCACTGAAACCACAAAAAATTTAGCTCGGGTGTTTTTTTGTTTGGTTTTTTGTTTGTTTTTCTGTCTGTTTGTTCGCGCTCTACCGGGCAAACGGCATGCGATCTTGATGAAAATTGGAGGGGACCTACGAATTCTCTGAACTAAGACTTGCCACGTTTTTCGGTACAATCGATAAACATTTCTTATAATCGTTCTTTTACGATTTTTTTCATTTTTTAATGAGATATTTTCGTGATATTTGGCAAACGGCTCTTCCAGTCAAGATGAAACTTTATGAGAACTTAAAAATCACTGAAATTATATATGTTATGATTTTAGAGACGTTTAAAGGAATATTTCTCATAGAAATCGTACTTTTAAGATTTTCCCCCCGATTTTTAATACGATATTTTCGTGATATTTGGGCCGATTCTGACGTAATCGATGGACAAAAATATTTTTAACTAGGAAGCTTCGCAAAAGCTTTATTTAGTCGCGTTGATGGATGAGCATTTTTAAAGTTTTTAGTTTGCGTGGGTCACTTTAACTTTGCAAGTTCTTTTTGAATGCATTGTTGGTGATTGTTGTTAAGTTTCTATTGTTACTTGTCAATCGTTATTATAAACCTCTACAAAATGTAGAGATTTTGTAGCAGCTCAAATAAGATTGCACCATTGTGTTTGTACAGACGATTCCGTCCTAATAGAATCAAAGCAGGCGGTAAATAACGTCAACTGTACAAACCTTGGAGAAAATACATTTTTTAACCTAAAAGTGAGCCAAAAGTTTTTTTCTAATGAATTTTATCCTAACTTATCTACACTTATCGCGCCTGATGATGTAGAGAAAAAAGATTTTCAGTCGGACCATTATTGGTATATCTGTCAAAAAACGGATTTTATCATGCCAAATGTAAAGTGTTTGTCCTAGCATAAGTCGGTTGACACCATCGAGTTTAGGCAGTCAATCCCGTATCCAAAAACACCTCGGACGGGCGAACGATTAAAAATAAGGTAGAACTAGGGCCAGTTTAAACCAGTTTTTACTATTTTAGAAAAAGTAATTTTTCACGATTCAACTTGTTCTTTAGATACTCCTTCAGTGCAACAGACGTTTGACAAATATCGCTTCACCCGCACTAACTTGGCTCGGCCTGATCATCTTGCAATACCAGTTTAATTGAGCTTTATTATCTTCGACCAAAAAATATAATAATAAACATGTTTTAATAATAATAAACCTCTAATAGGTTTCTGCTCCCGGTGATGTTGCCTCGAGACAAGGAAACAAAATAAACTTTACAACTTATTTACTTTTCTTGCAAAGTAAAACAATGATAATGTTGTATCAAATAAATCTGGTTGAGCCTAATGAGTAATACACCTTGACTCACGTGCCACGACGAGCGCAGTGAATCTCAAGTCATTCTTGCTTGTTAAAGACCAGATATAACCCCTGACCGGTCCGTTGTCCGCCTCGCTGATGTTGGTGAGCGTGAGGCCACACTCTCCGCTCTGCAGTCCGGCCCCGAGGTAGAGATGCCGGCCGGTGCTGTTGGCAGACCCGGCTCCCTGGGAGAACCTGAGCCCACCAGACTCGCTAGGCAGGCGGAACTGGCAGTCATACAGTGGCTCCCCCGCCTTCATCATGAACCTCGCCTCCCCGCCCGGGAGGACGACCTGCTCTCTCTGTGTTGTCCAGGTGTTAGGGAGGGGGGCCCAGCCTGTAACGAGGGAGAAACACATTCCGTGTTGTTGTCACTCAGACTAGACCGGGTCAACACTGTCTAGTGTTCAACTCCAGCCAACCATGTCGGAACAGGAAACCTTCTCGTTGATATCAGAGTGAGAGTTTCAACACTTGTTGCTAGGCTCACTTTCTGGCTCAACAACAACATCAACAACAACAACAACAACAAGTGGGGGGGTCACCTGTAGCATGCTGTGTGTGTGGGGGGTATCTCGCCAAGTAAAGAGTTAGTGCGGGCGAGGCGATACAAGAAAAACATCTACTACACAGAAAGACAATCAGAAAACGTAGGTGAGACGTGGAAAAAACTTTCTCTAAAACTGATTAAAACTGGTTCAAACCGGCACCATTTTCACCAAATTCTAACCTGTTCGTGTCACACCCCCCGTCCGAGGTGTTTTTAGATACGGAGTCGACCGTCTGAACACGATGGAGTCAACCGTTTTGCTCTATGACAAAAACCCTTAAATTGACATAGTAAAAACCGGTTTTTGACTAATTTGAGCCTAAAAGAGAGCCAAAGCTATTTTTTACTATTTTGTTTTTCAAAATCATCTTCTCACATCACCACCGATGATCTGTATTAAAAAAGTTTTTCATTTGGACCATTAATGGTTCAAACGGTCAAAAACTGGTTTATACCGTGCCAAATCCAAGGTTTTTGTCCTAGAGCAAAATGGTTAACATCACCTTGTTCAGACGGTCGATCCCGTATCTGAAAACACCTCACACGGGGTGTGTGACTCCTACTGTTGAAAATAAGTTAAAACCAGTGCTGGTTTAAACCAGATTTTACCAGTTTCGAAAAAATAACTTTTCACGTTTCAACTTGTGCGATCGAGACCCAGTCTATGCAATATATGTTTTCCGAATAACATATTAACTCCCGCACTAACTCTGTATTTGGGAGATGCTGCACATGGTGCCCTGGCTCTGCCACACAAGACCCTCGACCCACAACATAAATTAAACCAGTTTGAGAAACCTCAATTACCACGTGTTGCACTTGACTGCCCGATACTCTGTCTCTACTGTGACGTGGTCGAGGTTTCTTGTATTATTCCGTCCTAGGTTGTGAGGGTGGGTGGACGTGTCTCACATCCCGTGTTGTTACATATACTATACTGTGTGAAGACTGTGTTTAACTCACTGCTAGCAAAGAGGTCGGCCCAGGCGTACTTCCAGCCTCCGCCCTCGGTTCGGACGCGACAGGCGACCATCCATAGCTTCCGCCCGCCACCTGCAGCGAGACCCCGCAGTCCCCGGCCCCCAGACCCCGGCCGCTGTAGCTGTAGCCGGTTAGCTTCCAGTTCAGGTTAGCAGGGACGGACTGGGACTGAGGCCCCCGGCTCAGCTCCAGCAGCGGACCTGCCTTGGTATCCTCGTCCCACCACCTGATCTGACACCCGGCGAGGGCCACGTCAGCTGAGCAGGTAGCATTTCTAGTTCTGAATACCTGGTTCAGCACTGCAAGAAATCTGATGCCTTTGCACAGACCACTGATATGTTGATTATAATATAATTTAACTGGTGCAGATAAAATATCTTATGGCTTATTTCTAGACTTAACCAGATGAGAATCACTCGCGATTGGGGCATTTATTATATTTAAACAATTCTAGAGCTAAATATACAACTCGAGTGGGGTTTGAACCCGGGTGAGGGTTTCCCATACGGACGTCTAACATTAGACAGATTTGTGCAACAACACTACAGGAAAACATGTTCTTGAAGGGGACCTGTGCTGATAAATATGTCAGTCACTAACATTATATTATTTATAAATTATGTTTCAAAAGTAATATGATAATATATTGACATATAATTTATAGATTCCTGAAAGTAATAAAACTTTAACCCTACACATACATTGATGTCATGATAGATACCACACTACATAAGTTTGTAAAAAAATTATAGAAATGTAAAATTGATTAATAACATTTTGATTTTCGATTTTGTTCCTCAAGAAACACAAGGTTAAGTGTTAATAAATGTGATAACTTTCAGAACCTTAAAACTAATGAAGTCAGAGTTACTCACGGGCGACCTGGAGTCCTGCCAGGAAGAGCAGGGCGAACACCGTCGTGGACATTGTTGACAGAGAGATAAGATAATGTATAATATGAGACGACAAAGCTCTGGGCTGAGAATGATGGGCGAGATAACAGTCGTCACTTTATACAACCAACCGTGAGCAACACCACGTCAGTAGACTTGGAAGCAAGAGACAAACAAGATGGCCGTCGTCCAATAGCAAACACCCAACACACGGTCCAGCTATGGCGTGTTGTATTAAGGCCAATCCACACTCGCCGAGTCGACTCAGATGCAAAGTTCATCTGAAGATGAACGTCCCTGGGTGGCGTGAGGAGGTCAGCTCAGAGGTCAAAGTGACAGTGATAAGACTGATTGGGAGCCACGAGTGTTGTGGCAATCAAGAATATGAACTGTTCCAGAG
Organism: Sweltsa coloradensis; assembly: GCA_024449915.1. Classification (NCBI taxonomy): domain Eukaryota; kingdom Metazoa; phylum Arthropoda; class Insecta; order Plecoptera; family Chloroperlidae; genus Sweltsa; species Sweltsa coloradensis. The sequence continues at coordinate 93,631 of JAMZAV010002757.1, forward strand.
GTCACAACATTAATTAAGAAAAGTTTTTATTAACATGACATCACAAACATTCAGAGTATTGTTTTAAAAACTAGGAAGCTTCGCAAACGCTTTTTCAGGCGCGTTGTTGGTTGAGCGTATGTTTTTTTAAACGAAACAAGCGTAAAATTGCGATTTTCATGAAGAATTTTTTTTCGATTGCACTCAAATTTCACACAAATATATAAATTCGTAAAATTAAGGTTCTGTGAAAATATCATTACAATCAGATAAAGCATGTAGGTGTTATAAGTCGAAGAATGTTTTAAAATTTTAAAAAATCGTAAAATTGCGATTTTCATAAGAAATAATTTTTTTATTGTACTCAAATTTCGCGAGAATATATTAATTCATAATATAAAGGTTCTGTGAAAAAATCATTACAATCGGATAAAGCATGTAGGTTGAATAAGTCAAAGATTGTTTTTAAATCGAAACAATTCGTAAAATTGCGATTTTAATGAGAAATAATATTTTTTTGATTGCGCTCAAAAACGTGGAAGTTCAGAGATTTTAAAGGCCTCCAGAAAATTTCATTGCAATTGGAGTATTGGTTTAGCCGGAATCGTGTTAACAGAAGACAAAAATACAAAAAAAGGAAAAAAACGAAAAACATTCTGGATTTTTTTCTCCAGTGTAGTGAAATGGAATCTTCGCTTCGCTCGCTACGCTCATCCGACTTCGCACGTGAGTATTTTATAGACTTGTATCTACATCACCTTAGAGGGACAGTGTACCCCTCACTTGATGGTGAAGATAAATGTGGCTCGTCTAGTGGCTTCTTCCTGCTTCATGACAGACAAAACTATATAAACAAAATAATGTGAAGTTATTGAAAAGAGTAATTTCGTTAGGTTGCTTCCGTTACGTTACTCCCCAGATCTGCAAAATATCCCTGTGTTCAATATCTAAGTCGCCCCTGTCGCTGGTCTAGGTTTCTATCACGTTAGTTAATAGGCCCCTGGAAACAAATGGAAACAAAGTTAGAGCGTGATAAGTGTTGCGCCGTTCAGCAGGCGTCAACTTGCGAAATTAGGATTTATCCCACCTTCTCGTCACGTGACTTAGCGCTCCGCCCATCACCAGTCGTCAATTATGGTAGTTGAACGCCCTGAAACTAGAGTCGAGCTCTTGCGGTCTTCATCGGGGACCCCTCCCCGTCTCCTTGACGACCTCCCCGACGACGCTGACAATGACACAACACCGATGACAATAACGATGACAACCTCGACGTGAGAAAACCCCTTTTCCTTTCCTTACCCATGGCTTGTTCTGACCAGCATGGGTTCCTCCTCCCCAAATTCCTTAGGCTAGTGTGGTGCATAATGACCAAACGGTTGACACGCCCTTAAACCTAATAATCCAATATACAGAATAATTCAAGAAATTAGAGGCGAGCTCTGGCTTTCGTTGTCGGGACCTCTCCCCCTGACCTTGACGACCTCCCCGACGATGACGACATGACAACACGAACGATGACAAAGACGTTGACTTTGACATCCCTTCCTCTCCCTACCCGTGGCTGGATTTGACCAGCATATTCCTCTCCTCCCCATATCCCCTAGGCTATTGTGGCGAATTATGACCTGACGGTTGACGAGCTAACTGGACCATATATGATACCATGCGCACGCAATTTGATCTCTCCCTGTCATTGAAGAACTTCTATCATGTGGTAACGGTGACAAACTTTCCTAACTTTCTATTCAAAGTAATGCATTTAACAAAACTTAATTCACATCAAACACATTTTATTTTGTATTCAAATAAATAATTTTCTTTTGCTATTACTATCGACCCCATCATTTTCTTTTCTTTATAAACTTAGAAAAAAATACAATCATTAAACACACCATAAACTCATTCAATTAACTTCAATATCACAGGCGGCGCAATATGACCTAACCGGTTAAAGCGCCCTAGTTTGTTACGTTGCCATAATCTGGAATATCTGATTTTCTTTGGGGGTCTAAACCAAAGCGACCAAGCCAACCCTGTAGACCCCGACGTAATCGACGAGTGAGCGATAACCAACCAAAGATCGATATATGTTTAATTTGGAATTATATAACAATCAGTGGGTTAAACAGTGCGAACACCCGCGGATCAACGCCAGAATCAACAAGGCCGATTCAGAACAACTTTGAATTTATTATGTGCCTCGTTGCTAGGACGGCTCAAAGTCACCGTTTACACATTCCTAAGCCAAGAACTGACACACTTAAGTCCAAATCAGAACTTTAAAAACGTCTGCCTATAGCGGAAATCGAACCCAGGACCTTCTGCATTGCAAGCAGAGACGCTAACCATCAAGACCAAAGAAACCTTTTTATTTTTATATCCAGTCAGGAATGCAAACCTGCATATGCGCCAATTATCTTTATCAATATAACACATTAATCACATTCCATCATTTATGCAATGTGCATTTTGCCAATGGGACTTACCCCGTCTGGGACGGGGTAAAATTGGCCCAAAGCATGACTCTGCTAATCGTAAAAGGCGATTTAAGAGAAAAGGTTCATCTCGCAAACTTCAGCTAGTAAGAGGGGAGTATATAACTTCCCGAACCTAGAGGCGAGCTCTGGCAGTCGTCGTCGGGGCCCTTGCCTCCTTCCCTTGACGACCCATCGACGACGATGACGACAATGACACCACGAACGATGACGATGATGACGACGACGTCAATAAAGCCATGATCGCGCCGTGACGTTGATTTCAATCTAGTTCCCGTTCTAAATAAATGTCAAGAGTGGATTCAAGCAACGGTTGTTGGATTTGCGCCAAGCATCTTGGGATGTGTTGCAAAATAACAAATTGCGAAGTGTGATGCCGACACTAACTAATAAAATATGTCCTCCTGCGTTTTGACTCTCACTAAGAGAAAAGGTTTATCCAAGGTTTTCTCCAATGTACCAAATATGACGCCTTGCGCACCCAGTTTGATCTCTTCCAATCATATAAAGAGCTTCTATCATATGATAACGACGACAAACTTTATAAATTTCTCGTCAAAAGTCATCAAAAGTTCACATCAAGCACATTTCTTTAATGTCTTTATTTCCATTACATAAATATCTTTTGTTTTGCTATTACTATCATCATCATCATTTTCACAGGCGGCACAATATGAAAATACCGGTAGAAGCGCCCTAGTTTCTCACGTCGCCATTACTCCTTTTTGGTTCAATATTTTTGAGGTTGTATGCCAAGTTTGTAGAAAACTTTTATACAAGATAGAATTTTGAAAGTGCATGTTAACAATGAACTGTCCTACTCGTTCTCACTGGAAACAAGTTAACCACAAATCTGGTTCCTGTCGGGATCACTATTTGCGATTAGGTTAAACAGTATCGTTGATTGTATTCCAAAGAGCCTAATGTCGTGACTATTTGTAGATGACCTGGGAATCTTTTTCAGATCAGTAAAACTATCAATTGCACATAGACACTTGCAAATAAAATAATAAATATTTTTGTGGGAAGCCTGCCCAGGGTGCAATTCATGCCCTTCTTCAGGTGTCTAACTAGGTAAGTTGCGGATAGGACAATTGTGAATGGATGTCCGAGGGCTCTTTAATAGGACTCAATCTCTTGCATTCGCATAAACAAATGAGGAAAACCTCATAAAAAACCTTCAGTCAGGATTGCCGGTCTCGACGGGATTTGAACCCGGGCCCTCCCGAACTTGAGCCAACATTGTTGGTGACACATGCAAATGGGATTAAACAAAATAAGTGAATGGGCTCGATATCGGGGGGCACAATTCTCTTCCGAAAAGATTCAGTGCATTCACCAAGTCTGCGCCCGGAGTAGAATTGGCCCAGAGCCTGGGTCTGCTAATCGTAAAAGGCGACTCAAGAGAAAAAGTCCCCCTCGCAAACATCAAATAGAATGAAGGGTAGTATTTTACTCCCCGAAAATAGAGGCGAGCTCTGCAATCGTGTCGTCGGGGCCCTTTCCCCCTTCCCTTGACGACCCCGCGACGACGATGACGTTAATGACACGACGGACGATGACAAAAACGATGACGACAGCGACGTGAGATACCTCCTTCCTCCCCTTTCCTGTGGCTGGTTCTGGACCCCTATTCTCGAGTTTTCTCACTGGCTTTTCACGGCGTGAAATGGGCGTGTGATGTGAGTTCACACACTGACGGCGGGTTGCTATTCTCGACTCTCGATTTCGCAGGTTTTGTGAGTGTAATCACTCACTCACTCGAAGACACTGTCACGTTTCAAACCCTTGTGACATCTCTCACAAAGTAATTGGGCCGTAATATATATCATAAAATAGCATGCGTACACTTCTTTAATATTGTTTAGAATGTAATTTTAAGTGAAATGTACCATCAATCACGGCATAGACATAATAAAATGTTGAACTACTTTGAACTATTTTCCTACGCGCAAGCCTACCCTAGGCTCCTACCGTCGGGAAGTTAACAAGCCACATAACCACAAAATGCATCACATAATATTTGGTTAATTAAGTACTTAATATTAAAACATACCCCATAACCGTAGAGTCAACACAGTATTTTAATTTAATATTTTGCATTACTTTACAAGTCGTTGTCCTTACGCAAGCCTACCATCTAGGCTTCCTACAGTCGGGATGTAAACAAACCACTTACCACAAAATGCATCACGTAATATTTTGTTATGTACTTGATATTAAAACATACCCCATAACCGTAGAGTCAACACAGTATTTTAATTTAATATGTTGCATTACTTTGACTTTGCGTTGACCTTACGCAAGCCTAGGCCCTACCCTCTAGGCTCCTACAGTCGGCATGTAAACAAGCCACTAACCATAAAATGCATCACGTAATATTTTGTTATGTACTTGATATTAAAACATACCCCAAAACAGCTGTAGACAACACAGTATTTTAATTAAATATTTTTGCATGCAGGGTGTACACAGCTTAGTATTTACTTCACTTTATTCATGTTATTTCGCCAGCTTCAAGACATAATGCGTTTGGGTAGCCTACGAAGGAGCAACTCAACTCAACTCCTAGCAAGCAAGTGCTTCACATCACTGCTACCCCCACCGCTCTGCGTGTCCCGTTAGACGAGCCAAGGGAGGGTTGCTATTGGCCGGGTGAAAGAGCTGTTTTAAATCTATTTGAATCCTATTGGTTAGTGGTTCGAGGGGCAACATTGGCTAGCCTCGTTGAAGGGTCCCAGTGAGAGCCTTGTGAGCGGGAGAATTCGTTCTCAATTTTATCTCGAGAATAGCATTAGGTGCGTTTTGTGACTCCACACATCGCTATGTGTGTTGAGTTCACTCACATGAGTGGGAATTTCACAAATTTCGAGAATAAGGGTCCTGTCTAGCTTGGGCCCCTCCTTCGCCCCCCCCCCCACTATTCTAAGGTGGTGCATCATGGCCGACGGTTGACGCGTCCCTTATCCCAATAAACCAAAAAACCCCAGTTCCTACTCCATCTCATAACTTTTATATCACAGGCGGCGCAATATGACCTAACCCGGGTTTAAGCGCCTAGTTTCTCAAAGTTGTGTTAATTTAACACACCTGTCGTATGTTCTACGGGTCAATGTTTTACTGCACATTTTCACGCAGCCTACTCCTATCCACATGATCCCCCGCTCACACTCGTGGTTTGTCTGCCCATGCAGGATGTTTCCCCACATCCCCCAGGCTACATTGTCCTTATGTTCTACGCTCAATGTTTACTGCACATTATTCCACGCAGCCTACTCCTATCCACATGATCCCCCGCCTTAAACTCGTGGCTTTGTTCTGCAATCGCGGATGTTACCCCCACATCCCACGGCTACATTTTCCTTATTTCACGCTCAATGTTTTACTGCACATTATTCACGCAGCTACTCCACCACATATCCCCCGTCACCTCGTGGGTTTGTTTGCCCCTGCACGGTGTTTTTCCCCACACCCCCCGGCTACATTGTCCTTTTTGTTCTACGCTCAAAGTTTTTCTGCACATTATTCACGCACCTACTCTATCCACATGATCCCCCGCCTCACACTCGGGCTTTTTCCGCCCAGCACGGGGGTTTCTCCCCCCATCCCCCAGGATACATTTCCTTATGTTCTACGCTCAATGGGACACTGCCCTTATTCACGCAGCCTACTCTTATCCACATGATCCCCCGCCCTTTCACCGTGGGGTTTGTTCTGGGCCCCGCACGGGGGTGTTTCCCACATCCCCCCCGGCTACATTGTCCCTTTTGTTCACGCTCAATGGTAACCCGCACTTTTTCACGCGTATCCATCCACATGATCTCCCGCTCACACTCGTGGCTTTTTTCTGCCCCTCACGGGATGTTTCTCCCCCCATCCCCAGGCTACATTGTCCTTATGTTCTAAAACTCAATGTTTTTCTGCACATTTTCACGCAGCCTACTCCTATCCACAGATCCCCCCCTCACCTCGGGCTTTGTTCGCCCATGCACGGGATGTTTTTTCCCACATCCCCCCGGGGTACTTGTCCCTTATGTTTACGCTCAATGGTACCTGCACATTATTCAAGCGCCACTCCTACCACATGATCCCCCCCCTTACACTCGTGGGTTTGTTTTTCCCTGCACGGGATGTTTTTCCCCCAAAAATCCCCCCCGGCTACATTGTCCTTTTGTTCTAGCCCCAATGGAAACCCGCACATTATTACGCTGCCTACCCCACCACATGATCCCCGCCTTTAAATCGTGGGTTTTTTCTGCCCCTCACGGGATGTTTCTCCCCCCACCCCAGGCCCACATTTTCCCTTTTTTTCACGCCAATGATTTTCGACTTTTTCACGCAGCTACTCCTATCCACATGATCCCCCCCCTCACACTCTGGGTTGTTCTGCCCCTGCCCCGGGTGTTTCTCCCCACATCCCCCCGGGTTTTCATTGCCTTATGTTTCCCACGCTCAATGTTTTTTCCCCGCAAAATTATTCACCCCAAACCCCAATCCCAGCCACAAAGTTTCCCCGCCTTTTCACTCGTGGCTTTGTTCTCCCAAGCACGGGAAAGTTTTTCCCCCCCCATTTCCCCCAGGAAACATTTTCCTTATGTTTTTTACGTTTTTTGTTTTACTGCCCCATTATTCCAAAGCAAAACCTACTCCCCCGGCCAATGATCCCCGACTTTACACCCTTTTGGGTTTGTTCTGCCCAAAGCATGGGAGGGGGTTTTCCCCACATCCCCAGAAAAATTCCTTAAAGTTTCTAAAACCTCAAAGGTTTACTGCACATTATTCCACGCCCGCCCACTCCCACCACCCTGATCCCCCGCCTTCAAAACTGTGGCTTTTTTTTTGGTTTTGGCCCCCTTTCACGGGAAGTTTTTTTCCCCACAATCCCCCCGGCTTTCATTGTCCTTAAAGTTCTACCCTTAATTGGGTTTTTTGCACATTTTTTCCCCGCCCGCCTAAATCCCCATTCCCCATGAACCCCCCCCCTCACCCCTGTGGCCCTTTTTTTCCTTTTGTTTCCGGGATGGGTTTTCCCCCCCCCATCCCCCAGGCTACATTGTCCCCCATGTTCCCACCCCCCTTTAATGGTTTTTCTGCACCTTATTCCCCGCAGCTTCTCCTACCCCATGATCCCCCGCCCCACACTCCCTGGCTTTTTTTCTTTCCCATGCCGGGAAAGGGTTTTTTTCCCCACATCCCCCCAAGGGGTACATTGTCCCCTTTTGTCTACGTCAATGGGTTTTTTTTTGGCCACATTTTTTCACGCAGCCTACTCCCACCACATGATCCCCCCCCTCACACTCTTTGGGTTTGTTTTTGCCCCAAAGCACGGGATGTTTTTTTTCCCCACATCCCCCAGGCCCACTTGTCCCTTTTTGTTCAAAAAGCTTTAATGTTTTTTCTGCCATATTTCCCCGCCCGCCTACTCCCAGCCACATGATCCCCCGCCTTACACTCGTGGCTTTGTTCTGCCCATGCACGGGATGTTTCTCCCCACATCCCCCAGGCTACATTGTCCTTATGTTCTACGCTCAATGGTATACTGCACATTATTCACGCAGCCTACTCCTATCCACATGATCCCCCGCCTTACACTCGTGGCTAGATAGACAGATATACACAAATTACCACACCATCTAATCTTCCAGTATCATTTGCGCAGCTGTAACATCAAATAGTAGAGGCATAATTGCAACAAATCAGGAAACAACACAGAACATCTCTAACCCAACCTATAAATCCCCAAGCTGATGCGGCTACCAGCCATGTTGAGACATCACCTTGGTTCAGGAGAACGCAAAGCTTAAGGAAACTATTGAAGCATTGCTTGTGATACAGAAATCACTACAAGATCAATTAAAAGACAAGCAAAGCAACAACAGGAGCAGGGAAAACTCTTACAAGAGCTAATTTCCCTGACTCGATCTAAAATTCCGATGAAAAAAGAGGTAAATTTGTTCACCAGCAAGACGTCAACAATAATGTTGATGTTCAAGCTGCAGTAAATTTACCAAAATACACCAAAACAGTTTAAAACTCAGAAACCAGTAGAGGATTTAGTGGGTCCTACTATTAAGAGAATTATTAAGATTCCCAATAAAAAAACAGCCCATCGACGTCGTCACTTACTGATGACATGTTGGAGGATCAGCTAAAGGATGAGAAGCCTTTTTTTTTCGCGTTCGGTGGTTACTTCCGCGAAAGTTTGATTATACTCCCTGATTTGCTGTTCCTGATTTTTGGCAAACCTCATATTCGTTTGAGTGGGATCGTCTAATAAATCAGTTTTTTTTCTTTTCGTTTTTCTTTTTTAATGTTTTTTTTTTTTTTTTTTTTTTTTTTTTTCTCTTTCTTTTTCTTTTCTTTTCTTTTCTTTTCTTTTCTTTTCATTCTCCACCCTTTTTTATATTTGATTCATTCATTGAATGCATATAATATCATTCAATTTGTTACCAAAATTCTTGTGTTAAATGCATTGTTGTTGTAATGCTACTATTTCAAATATTTACGAAAATGTAATTTATTGTTGTTTCTGCATCTATGTAATTAGATTTATTAAGTTGTCCTCCTTTGTAAATCAGTTTTTTATAACTGAATAGGATAGACGTTAAATAAATAAATAAAATAAAATAAATAAAAAATTTTTAAAAACCCATAAGGTGAAATTTAAAAAATAACAGCTGTATTTAAGATACATACAACATCTATAAACTTAAATGGCTACACTAATAACGTGGAATTGAAGAGGATTCTATGCAAACTCTAGAAGAGCTACAGCTACTCTTACAAAACACACAACCCTTGATCTTATTATTACAAGAAACTTTTTTCAAACCAACTGATAACCCTATCGGTTAAGGGTTATACAATCTACCGTAAGGATTATATAGGAGGTGAACGTGCACAGGGAGTGTTGCCATTCTGGTGCATGACTCTGTGTATGCCACTCAAATTCCATTGACAACTCGCCTTCAGGCCGTCGCCATTACAGCTTACATTCCCAAATGTAACCACATTCTGCTGTATTTACATTCCACCACCATAATCATTAGCAAGACGCGATCTGGAGGCATTGTCGGATCATTACATGGACCCGTAATCTTGGGTGTGATTTTAACGCTCACCATACTGACTGGGGATCAGTAGTTTCTGATCAACGGGGTTGTGTTGTAGCAGATTTTCTACAACACAATGATGTTTCATTGTTGAACACGGGCCAGATGACTCATTTCACGTCACATTCTGGCACTTTTTCAGCCATAGATTTAGTCATGTGTACACCATTGCTATCGCTTGATCTCGAGCTAAATGTGCTTGATGATTAACATGGAAGTGATCATTTTTCAATTCAGGTGAATGTATAAAACTACAATAGGCCACAAATCCAGGCCAGGGATGGAGACTTGCGCAAACTGATTGGGGAAAGTTCCAGGAAATTAGTGAAGTCTCTTTGCTCAAGGTGAACTTTACTAGTTCTCGTGACCCCAACGTACTTGTCAATATGGTTAGTAAATGCTTGCTTGATGCAGCATATGCCAGTATACCACTGACTAGTGGTGAACCACGCCGTCGTGTCGTCCCCTGGTGGAACAAAGATTGTGCATTGGCCATCAAGGCAAAGAAAGCACTTTTAAAAAATTAAATACATTTCCTTCATTTGAAAATTTAATCAATTTCAAGCACGAGAGAGACGAAAACGAGACGAATTATCAAACATAGTAAGAGGCAGTCATGGCAAGAGTATGTATCTTCTATAAATTACAGCACCTCTTCCACGATGGTGTGGAAAAGGATTAAATCAATTAGTGGACGTCAGGTAAACACTATACCCGCTATCAAGGATGGCAGGCAATTAGTTACTACTCCTGCAGATGTGGCTTCAGTACTGGGTACCATTTTGCATCGGTAAGCAGTAATGCACGATATGATGCAGAATTTCTAGCACACAAGCAGTTTACAGAAGCTCGAAAACTTAATTTCTCATCTGAAAACGATGAGCCATACAACAGAGCGTTCTCTTTGTGGGAACTCCGTATGGCGTTAAGCTCATTACGTCGCACATCTGTGGGAGAAGACAAAATGCACAACGACATGTTTTTGCACCTGACTGATCCATCATTGGAAGTTATTATTTTATTTTTTAATATTTTGTGGTTGTCTGACATATTTCCCGATAGTTGGCGTAGTGCCATCTTAATTCCACTTCTCAAACCCACAAAAGATAAGTCGATGCCGACTTCATATCGCCCTATTTCTCTGACAAGTTGCTTTTGCAATTGTTCGAAAAGATGATCAACAACGACTAATGTGGATGCTGGAGACACGCGGTTTATTGGCGAACGTCCAATGTGGATTTCGTCAACGTCGTTGCACCATCGACCACTTGGTTCGATAAGAGACGTTTATTAAAGAAGGGTTTGTTGCAAAACACATGTTGTTAGTGTGCTTTTTGACATTGAAAAAGCATACGATACAACATGGAGATATAATATTCTTCAACAGATTCACGAGTGGGGTTTTCGAGGGCACATGCCAAAATTTTTAGAAAACTTTTAAAAGATAGAACTTTCAAAGTGCGTGTTAACAATGTTTTGTCAGACTCGTTCTCACTGGAAACAGGTGTACCACAAGGCTCGGTCTTGTCGGTATCACTGTTTGCTATTGGAATAAACAGTGTAGTGGATTGTATCCCAAAGAGCCTAATGTCGTGCCTATTTGTAGATGACCTGGGAATCTCTTTCAGATCGGTAAATTTATCAACAGCTCAAAGACACGTGCAAATTGGATTGAACAATATAAGTGAATGGGCTCGAAAGCGGGGGACAAACGATTCTCTCCCGAAAAAACTCAGTGCATTCACTTTTGCCGTCTTCAAGGAATCCAAAATGACCCCAACTATCGTTTAACAATGTGGAACTTCTATTCAAAAAAAATGTCTGTCTTCTCGGCATGGTGTTTGACAAAAAGCTAATTGGAAAGACCACGTTGTTGAGTTACGCAAAAATGCATGTTGAAAATCAACCTATTGAAAGTTCTCAGTAATACATCGTGGGGTGCAGATATGTACTTGCATGTTGAGAATTTACGGATCTCTAGTTTGCTCCAAGATGGACTATGGATGTTTCGTATACTCTTCAGCAAGTAACCACAACCTTAAACTTCTAGACACTGTCCACCATTGTGGTCTTCGTATTGCTCTTGGTGCATTTCGAACAAGCCGGTAGTCAGCTTGTATGCCGAGTCAGGTGTGTCCTCCATAGCAGAACGGAGAAACCTCTTGATGGGTACGTATTGTAATGAAAATTAAAGCTATGCCTAACCATCCAGCAAATCGGAATGTTTTTAACAAAAAATATGTCGGACACTTTGATAACAAACCCAAGGGCATCTCTTCCAACGGGATTAAGATGTAAACTTTTGTTTAATCTTATAGAATTTCATCTGCCAAAAGTTTTTAATTTTGTATTTAGCAATAACCCGCCCTGGTTTACACCAGAGCCGATTATTATATTTGACCTTTGTCGTTTTGATAAAAACTCTACTTGCGATAGTGTATTCAAAATTAACCTTAGAAAGATTTGCCTGACATCAAAGGTTTACTTTGGTATTCACAGATGGCTCCAAAATTGACAACCAGTTTGGAAGTGCCTTTAATTGCTCCACCTTAACTGAACGTTTCAGGCTAAGTGACGTGTGTTCAGTTTTCACTGCAGAGTTTTTCGCCATTCGTGAAGCTCTTAAGTACATTCTTCATTGTCGTTGTGGAGAATACCTTTTGTGTTCAGATAGCTTAAGTTCACTTCAAGCTATAAAACTCATGTATTCTAGTCATCATTTGGTACAAGACATCCAATTCTATTTAGAAAAAACTAACCTCTAAGGGTTATATAATAGAGTTTTGCTGGTTACCTGACACGTGGGCATAGAGGGAAATGAACACGCTAATGGGCTGCTAAGGAAGCTTCCCAGCGTCGCGACGTTGATTTCAATCTAGTTCCCGTTCCAGATGTCAAGAGTGGATACAAGCAAAGATTGTTGGATTTGCGACAAGCATCGTGGGATGTGTTTGCAAAATAACAAATTGCATAGTGTGATGCCCACATTGACTAACAAAATTCGTCCACCTACGTCTCGACTCTCACGGAGAGAAGAGGTGGTATTGTCTAGACCTCGTATAGGGCATACACGCCTAACACACGATATCTCTTAACCAGAGAAAAGGTTATTCCCATATGTGACACATGTGATGTAACTTTAACCGTACATCATATGCTAGTAGAATGTACCAAATATGCCTTGCGCACGCAATTTTATCTCTCCCAATCATTTGAGAACTTCTATCATTTGATTACGGCGACAAACTTTCTAAATTTCTCATCCAAAGTAATCTATTTAACCAATGTAATTCACATTTTACACATATCTTTTATCTATTTATTTTCATTCACATACATCACTTTTATTTTGCTTATTTTGCTTTTATTTATTACTATCATCATCATCATCATTTGATTTTGTATTAAAACACTTAGAAAACAATCTTATCATCAAACACAACATTAACTCATCCCATCAACTTTCATTTACACAGGTGGCGCAATATGACCTAACCGGTTGAAGCGCCCTAGTTTCTCACGCGTCGTCGTTAAGCACCAGCAACCATCACGTCTAAGAACCTAGCTGATTGTCTGCTTCTATTTCCATACTAAACGCAATGCTTTGTTCGTGTGAATTCATTTCTTCTAGAAATAGATCAAGAGATTCTCTTCCGTGTTGCCAAGTGCAATAATATCGTCTATGTTACGTAGCCAACACTTCGGTTTGAGAGGTACTTGTTTTAGCAATCATCCATGAAAATATTTGCTAGTACTGAGATAGTGGGGAACACATTGCTAAACCTTCTGTCTTTTGGGTAATAGTCATCACTAAAACGGAAATAGTTACACTCGGTACACCGCTACAAAACGACCCGATAAATATAATGTCATCAACGGGTAGCGAGACATTTAAAAAATTTAAATTAAATCTGGTTTCGCTATTACAATCATCTCCATTATATTATTTTCTTTTATAAACTTATAAACAGTGTAATCATCAAAAATACGGCATCAACTAACTTTGAATATCACAGGCGGCGCAATATGACCTTACCGGTTGAAGCGCCCTAGTTTCACACGTCGTCAATAGGTAGTGTTTGAGTGAACCCGACCCGACACAGTTTTCAGGGTCACATGTGTACTTTGCCTTGTCATGTTTGATGTTATGCTAGAACAAGATTCAAGTTATGTGAGCTGGCAATTTATCGTTCGATCTATCTTGCTTGCATGCTCACTCAAATGTTAAAGACGAACTTTTAATATATTTTTGACAAATAAGTATTGTTAGACAAATATTGACAGTATTGTACAGTGCGTAGCGTTCGCGCAATCCTCTTTATACACGCCGAGACCTGGCACCTCCACCATTGGTTTGGTGGAGGTTGCCGGGTAGAACTTTAAAACATTTACACGCGAATGTAGTTAAAATAAAAATATTAATTTCTTAGTCTAAGGGCTACCTATTCACCTTATTTGTATGATATGTTTATCCATGAATACATTGCAGCCTACAGGTCCCACTTCTGCGTTGATTTGGCTGCTGAGCCGCTCAGAGGTGGTTTCGTGATAGCCTCCGTTCTCGGGTGTAGCTCGCTGAACAAAACATTCTTGAGTGACCATGTCTGTGTCCCGTGGCTGGTTCTGACCAGCATGAACCCCTCCTCCCCATATCCCCTAGAACATAAGATAGAGTGGAGAATTATGACCGAACGGTTGACGCGCCCTAAATCCAAATTTACTAAACTAAAGAAGACGACGACAATGACAACACAAACGATGACAAAGACGGTGACAACCACGACGTAAGTACCCCCATTTCCTTATGACAAAGACGACGAGGACCGCGACGTGAGAAAAAACCCTTTCCTCCCCTTACCCGTGGCTAATTCTGACCAGCATGGGCCCCTCCACCCCCACCCCCTTAAGCTAGAATGGTGCATTATGACATAACGGTTGACGCGGTCCTTAATCCAAATAATCCTAAATCCAATCTAAGTTCAGAGATTTCGAAGGCCTCCATAAAATTTTTCATCGCAATCGGAGTATCGGTTTTAGCCGGAATCGGGTTTAACAGACACACAAAAATACAAAAAACAAAAACAAAATAAACATTCCGGTTTTTTTTTCTCCAGTGTAGTGAAATGGAATCTTCGCTACGCTCGCTACGCTCGCAAACGCTCACCCAAAAAATAATTGGATGAGCAAAGCAAAGACTTCAATTTCACTGGCCCCTCAAAAAATTTAGCTCCATGTTTTTTTTTCGTTTGTTTTTTTTGGGTTTTTTGTTTTTGTTTTTTTTCTGTCCATTTGTTCGCCGATTCCGGGGCAAACAAATATGCGATCTTGATGAAAATTGGAGAGGACCTTCGTTTTCTCTAAACCCTTTGACCTTGCCACGTTTTTGGGTACAATCGAATATGTATTTCTCATGAATATCATACTCTTACGATTTTTTCGATTGTTGGGTTCGTATTTTCGTGACTTTTGGGCCGATTCTGGACCCAACGGGTGGGGCTAACAACGTTCATATTTCACATAGACTTTTAAGGTTATGGTGAATGTACTACCTTTTAAACGAAAAGGTTTAAAAAAGGGTTGCCATAATCCATAGAAATAAAGGTTTAAATATGATTTTTTTTTAGGTTTAAAATAACAACTAACAAGTAAAAAATAGAAACTTGACAAGAATCACCTACAATACATTCACAAAGCACTTGCAAATGAAAAGGGGTTTCCCGCGCTAACTAAAACTTTCAAAAAAGCTCATCCATCAACGCGGCGGGACTTAAGCGTTCCTGGTAATTTATTAAAAGTTGATTTAATTTCTATGGTGTATTAGCAATAACAATAGGATTTTTTAATATCTAGGCCCTGATTCATGTACATTTATTCTGGGTATAGGGGGTATAACCATGGTATTACGACGGTATAATCACTGGTTAAGTCTAGGCAACTCACATCCATTTAAAACTTTCCCATGCAAAAACAAACTCAACTAGTGTTATTTTCCGCCTTTTCCCCCTGCATTTCACAGCCATGTAAATCAGCAGATTATCAAAACATGTAATGTTGGTATTAATTTTATCTAGTCCTATAGCCCTTATCGAACTTTAGAACCTACACGTTGATTTGTATGCCTGTATTAGGGCTTATTTTAAAACCTTTATTTGAAAGCCTGCCAGCCTTTTTCAACTTTTTCTTTCAAAAGGCACCATATCACTATAACCTTAATGTCCATGTAAAATATGAACGTTCTAACCCCACCCTTTTTGGTCAGAATCGCGAGCCGATTGAAACTGGCAAATAAGACAGTAGTAGCAGTAGCAGTAGTAGTAGCAGTAGCAGTAACTTACATCCTTAAAAGTGAATTTGAGCATGTTTTTAAGCCAATTTTTCCCCAAAGAAGGATTCTCGTACCCAACCAAATTTGGCATGTGTTGTTCGAAACCTAAATCCCCTCGATTTTGATAGTTTTCAAGTTCACATCACGTTTCATGACAGATGGGTAACACCTCAAAATCACCCGAACTCTGCTTGCTGTATAAGGTTCTTCTGCGGCGCCCTAACGGGCACCTAGATAATCCTCCAACACTTGCTTTTTGTGCTAAGAAACCCGGGTTTGGGCCATGATCAAAGTAAACTTGCTGTTACAGTGTCCTAGCAAGGTGTCGTGCTCATTAGTTTGATTACAAATTCAACAATCAAATAAATGTTATACAACTCGACATGGTCCGTGTTTGTTTAAGGCGCGGCCAACTTTTATACAGTGTATGGATTAAGTTGAACCTCGCCCCATGTGAATAACAGCAACACTCTTTCAACTCACAACGAATGACTTTCCTCGGTACTGTACAAAAAATACAATTCCATGGAAAACGAAACGATTTCCGACTTCAAATAGCTATTTAAACTTATCTCCCCCGGCTCAAGACTCGGGGTCCTGTAGCAGGGCACGAGCTTCAAGACTCGGGTCCTGTAGCAGGGAACCAGCTTTTTTTCTCGCTCTGTCTGAGAAGTTTCTTCAGGGTTTCCCTTCCTTTTGTGTTACTTGTTTAAATTAAACTGTTTGACCCACACACTTTTGACAATAAAATGTTCCTCGTATTTTAGTAGAACAACACTTTTTCTTATTTTTTGTCGCCTTCGTTATCATACATAAACTGTCTTAGCTTTGCCGAGCATCAGGGCCAATGGATTTTTAGCATGGCGATTTTCCTTGAATCAATTTTTGGATTGTCTTTGATTTTGAACGGTGTGGTTTTATGATCCCTTCCACGTTTGTACGGTTGTCCGTTTTAACCTTTCAAGAGCTGTTGCGTATATAACTTTAATTTTTGAACAAATTCACTTAAATCTCACACTAAATACCCCGTCTGGGCCCGGGGTAGAATTTGGACCAGAACATGCTCTGATAATGTACAAGCTGCGATTAAAGGGGAAAAAAGGTCCACCTCAAAACACATCATCAGTATAATAGGGTATATACTACTCCTCAAAACTAGAGACGAGTTCTGGGTCGTGGGGGACACTCCTCTTTCCCTTGATGTATCCCCGACAACGATGACAAAGACGACGAGACCGCGATAGAGGACTGTGCCCTTCCTCCCCTACTCGTGACTGGTGCTGACCAGCATAAAATCCCGCTCCCCATATCCTCTAGGCAAGAAGAGGTGCATTTTCACCTAACGGTTGACGCGTTCTTAATCTAGGTGCCCGTTAGGGCGCCGCAGCCAAGCCGTGGCGCGCTACCACACTTAACCCACCTTATACAGAAAGCAGATTTGGGGGGGAATTTCGAGGTGTTACCCAGCCGTCATGTAACGTGATATGGACTTGAAAACTATCAAGTTGAGAGGATTTAGGCCCCCTGACTACACATGTCAAATTTTATTGGGGTACGACCATTCCTTCTTGGTGAAAAATTGGGTTTGAAACATGCTCAAAATCACTTTAAGGATGTAGCTACTGCTACTAAATGCTACTATACTACTACTATCTAATTCGTCAGTTTCAAAACGGCCCGCGATTTTGACCAGACGGGTTTGGGGGTACAATGTTCATATTTACATGGACATTAAGGTTATAGTAATATAGTCTTCTTTTGAAAAGAAAAAATTGAAAAATTTGCTGGAAGTCTTCCAATAAAAGTTTTTAAAAAGCCTTATACACTAGGCATACAATCAACAAGTAACTATGTTTTCTTGACACTTGTTGACGGTATAAGCAAGTTAGGCGGGAAAGTGCGATACGTAAACAAATGGCGGACATTTTAAATTTTGTTTCTATGTGTGAAACGAGAAAGTTGTCATTGTACTCTCATAAAAAACAAACAAAACCGTCCCTGGCCTAGGCCCAGATGTAAAAATTATTTATTATACAAAAGTGTAGGTCTAAAGTTCCTTTAGCTATAGGACTAATAAAAGCACAACCAGCCAAAACCTTGTTCTGACACACTTTCCGCAAAATAACTTGTCTTGATTACTTAAAGCCTAATGCAGATAAACAATAGTATGATTGTCCACCTAGGCTATAAAAAATGTACGAAAATAATACATCTATTATTTTCTTTCAATGATCTCAAGCAAAACTCCTGTCAATATATAAAAACGAAAACGAAAACTGCAAATTTTCAATGTTATGTTATGTTTGTGATTTACATGGCTGTGGATGCAGTGAAAGGTTAAAATAACATTAGTGGTGCGCTTGTTGTAGCATGGGAAAGTTTTAATTGGATGTGAGTTGCCTAGACTTAACCAGTCCTTATACCGTCGTTATACCATGGTTATACCACCTATACTCTTATTGCTAATACTATAGAAATTAAATCAACTTTGATAAATTATTATATTTTAACAAATAATTTTGGGAAAGGAACTTGAAAATTGATATTATCTAAATGCTGTAATATGATAATTACTATTTTCTTCAAACAGGTGTCTCCACCTTGTAGGCGTCAATCTAAGCTGTGATTACCCCGTTACCCAATTTCACCCGGGAAAAGAAGAAAACTCTATTTCCGTGGATAATCCAGTTTTTGAATATCAAATCGTTCAAATGCAATCTTTCCATAATGGATAAGGCGAGTTTTGACGTGGAATAAGCAAGTGGATGTGGCCAGTTTTTGCACTAAATATATGATTGGATAAGGCGAGTTTTGCACATCACGTGAATGTTTAAAGGCACGCTACACATAGAAATAGCGAGTTTTGTAGCAACTTATTATTTTTCAAAAGAAATATACCAAAAAAATGAACATTGACAAATCTTCATCTCGAATTTTAAAAAAATTTGGGTAAAACCAGTTTTTGCATCTTGGGCCTCTCTTGACTTACCAACTTTCTTTCAATCCCCAAATAAAAGTCTTACTCTTCCTCCAGTTTACTTTTAACCTTACTCAATCTCTTCACTTTCCGACGGTTACTCTTGATTTTACTGACTTTACCTGTTATTACTCCCTTATCATTCGAAACTGCTTCATTATCTCCTAAATCTAAATCATCTTCTACTGATGCAATCATCATCCAAATCCAAACTTCCTCCGTCTCATTATTGATCATCATTATTTTCTAGCCTTACCCCTTCTACACTTCCCCATTTTCTCTTTTCCCCGACTTCCCTTTTTTATAATCATACTTTGGCAATCATACTTTGCATTTGACTTTCCAACGTTACTCCTAATTTGCATTTGTCTAAAAAATTGTTCCTAATAGTTTGCATTTGAGAAATCAAGTCATTTTTCAAGTCATCGATTTTTCCATCCAGTCCCTCATTCACCTCCCCTTTAACGCTGTATTTATATATATATTTTTTGTATTTATATATTTATTTTTATGTATTTATGTATTTATCGCTGTATTTGGTTGATGACAACATTGTTCTGATGATTAACTTTATTCCTAATGAAAATTAAATAGCTATTATTACTTATTACACATGGAATTGACGATACAAAATTACAATTTAAGTTCACACTCTAAGAAAACAATTAAAAATGATTGCAAAATCTCGGGCGGTGAAGCAAACTCCTTCCGTCTCATGAATGTTATTTTTTTTAACGTCTATCCTGTTCAGTTATAAAACTGATTTACAAAAAAGGACAACTAAATAAATCTAATTACATAGATGCAGACACAACAATGAACTACAGTTTAGTAAATATTTTGAAATAGTAACATTACAACAAAAATGCCTTAAAACATTTCAATTTTGAAAAAAAAATAAAAATGATATTAAATGCTATAAAGTAATAAATCAATAAAAAAGAAGAAGAAAAAAAAGGGAAAAAAAGAAAAAAAAAAAGAAAAGAAAAGAAAAGAAAAGAAAAAAAGAAAAAAAAGAAAAGAAAAGAAAAAAAAAAGAAAGAAAAAAAAAGAAAAAGAAAAGAGGAAAAAGAAAAAGAAGAAAAAAAATCAAAAAAGAAAAATGAAAAGAAAAAACTGATTGATTAGACGATCCCACTCAAACGAAAATGAGGTTTGGGCAAAAAAACAGGAACGCAAATCACGGAATAATCAAAACTTTTTGCGGAAAAAACACACCGAACGCGAATCTTCATTCTTGTGTTCAAATTTTTGATAACAATTTTTGTACAAGATCTAGACATTTATATAATTATATAATTATATAATCATAATATTAAATTAAATAATTATATTATTATATCAGACATATAATTGTTTTAAAATTGTTCGTCAAACACTGATCACCAGCAATGATGCAGGACACCTAACTCAAGTTGCCAGCTCAAACAGTAGACAGCAACCAGACAATCTAGGCAGAAAAATATCATTGAAAATACTTTAATTACATCATAATCAAAGCAATAATGAACAAACAAAGAGAATAGTAAAAACATAAATGAGAACTAAAGATAAATTAACATTACACAAACACACAGACAACGAACCACAAATAAATAGTAAAAGTCAATTATTCTTTTCTCTTTGATTCATTAATCATTGCTTTAATTTTACTTTTAAGTGTACTATTCCTATCCCAGTAATCTGACTTGTAATATCATAGGAAATTGAATTCCAAAAGGAAACACCTCTTTACAAAAATGACTTTCTAAGGGCCGGTTGCACCCAACACGCGCTGAACTCGAGTTCAGTTGATCTAGAGGTTCAAGTGAACTCGAGATCACGAGCTAGGTTCAAGCCGTCGCGTTCCACCACGACAGATCAAATGAACTCGAGTTCAAGCAAAAAGTTCGTTTGAGTTCGGCGCTGCTCGGGTTGCGCCTTGTAACGAGCAAAGTGATTGGTTAAAATTCGCGGGCTATTTCAAAGACACTTGCTACGATAATGAAAAGAAAATAGCTAGGAAAACAGTGGGAGATGAAAAGGTGGGAATTTATTAGAACAGGTAGGTCTAAGTTTGCTTTTATTAGTTTTAAAAGGGGACCCTCCTTTTATCAATGTTTAAAGTCACCAATCCAATAATATTATGGTAGGCCTACTACTTTGGTTTGTTTTACTTCCTTCCTGTAAAGTTTACCCCCTTTAGGCCAGCAAGACCTACGATTTCCGGTTTTCAATTTAGACTAACTAGGTATATTTTTTGTTATTTTGACGTTTATTATTTACAATGAGGAAAGCCTATTTATGTTAGGCCTGCAATATTTTTGTCCGATCATAAACCTATTGGTGTAGGCCTTGGCCGAGGCCCTCCTTGGCACTTGTTCGGTTGGGGGAGGCCAAAGCATTTTACAATGTTTTGTGGGAAATCGTATGTTATGGGAGGGGGGGGGGGAGGTGCAAAGCGCGTATGTTTTACAATATGTTATGGCCTACTTGGTATTATATTTAATTTAACAAAAACGAAAACGAAAACTTGAAAGGGCCCCTATGCTTCCACAAAAATGTATTCTAGTATTAATTTTAATTACCATTTTTTCAATAGGCAACCTGGCCCAAATAGCGACTGTAGGCCCCATTGAGGAAAATATATTAGCGTTGATACCCAGTTGCGCCAATCCGCTTGAAAACCCCATAATATGACAATGACTCTGAATATATAAATTAAATGGGTAAGACGGCATGCAATGCTATAATTCTTGATATGGGGATAAGATCCACAAACACTTAAAAATATTATAACCACCATCATATTATATTCTAGTCTGGTCTAAAAGTGAGCTTTATTTGATTGATTATGTGAGCTTATCATGTCACATCCTAGTCCTAAAAATTTAGAGTCGGCCGCCCCAAAAGAAAAAATGGTAAACTGTTTACAATTGCCTAATATTTGACTAGGGCCTCTCTTGTACATACTTTACTATCAAGCACTGATAAGAGTGATAAGTGACAACCGCTGATGCTTGGAAATTGAGATGTTTCTGCAAAACCCAAATCAACCAGCACAATTATATTATTTCGAACACAATGGCAATATGTCTAATTATTGTTATTGACAAAAATAATAATTTAAAAAACATGATTAGTTTATGATTATTAATTATTTATTTATTTTTATTTATTTTTGACGATTATGTTTAATATCTAAGAAGATGGACATTTTTGGTTCCTATATAAAACCCTTGAAAAGTTTAAAAAAGGCTATAATATAAATTTGAATATTTTGGCTCTAAGTTTGGCACAAAAAGATATTAGTATGACCCACTTACCTTTTAAGTTGTATTCAGCAGAAGCAATCAGGGTCTGTATTATTTCAGCATGTATTCATTATTCTATATAGGCTATACACAATACATCTTTTTCTATTATTGTATAATGTGTTTTTAATTAATTTAATTACAACGTATTAGTATTAGTATTGAGTAGGTTGCTGACACTAAAATGTGAATGGGGCTTTGCCCTCTTTTAACGGACCTATAACACATCAATGTGTTAAAACAATAATAATAATAAAATTAAAATACAATACAGTAGACCTACCTATAGTATGAAATATAGAACCATTTTATTATATTTGTATTTATTTATTTATTTATTATTTTTTCTATGTATTCAGTAATAAAAAATGATTTTCAAATCACATACAGAAATCTTCAGATTCTTCTTCTTCAGTTCAATGAGAGACAACCGATAACCACATTTCAAATTCAAATTCCGTTTGGATAACTTTCAATGCAACTGGATCATTTTGGGAGGTTAATGTACAATGGTCGTAGAGCAGCAATTGCAGCGGTGACCCGATGTATAATCCTGCATGCCCGTTGACTTGTCACTACGATAAAATCTCTTTCATTCTCATCATTTAATGCTACCTTGCTAGCATAATAATGTAGGCCTATATAGCATACAATTTTTTACAAATGCAAATTTTATTACAAATGATACCATGCTAATACGGTTAGTAGTTTCCGGTACTATCTACTCACATGCCCACCTAGGCATCTGAGAGACTAAAAAAAGCCTCCAGTTACCAAAGGGGAAATAGTTACCCAAAGTTCATTACTTCAGGTAGGAGAACATTTGTGCGTTCCTAAAATTTAAATTCCATAGATATATCCGGTAAAACTACAAGGAGGTTGGAAAATTACATGTAGTAGGGTAGAAGGTTTTATTTCCATTCGATATACAGTAGCAAATTTACATTACATGATGGCCTCTTATGTTGCCTCTTATATCGGCAAAAGATATACCCTGGGCCAAAGCCTACCTAACCTTGGAATATTGGAGTGTAGCCTAAAGGCTTCACCTAGATGTGCCTACCCCCTATTCACATAATGTAGGGCCCCACCGTTTAGGCCTATGCCTATTCTGTAGAGTTTGCAGTCAATAAGGGTTTGCATCATATAATAAAGGACCTTGCTCAAGACTAATGTAGGGCCCACTATTTTTTCGAGCAGGAAGTTTTAAAACTGTAGCAAAATAAGGTCTATCAGTAGGCCTATGCCTACCACAGGCAGAGTGTGTTCAACAAATTGCAATGAAGAGATGGATCTACAGCTGCATGCAGTTAACTCTGAATGAATATTTGAAAATAACTGCTGGCCTTGCCTACCGTAGGCTAGGCCAACATCAAATTTTTATATTTACTACTACGAGTAGGGCCTACGATGTAGCCGACCTAAGTCCCTTGGTGAGGATATTATTTCATAGGCCTAGAGTCCTAGCCTAGACCTCGCATAGCCTCCTTGCTTGGCTGCACTGCGTCTACAATCCTTGGCTAGGCCTAGAAGGGCCTAGGCCTACTACTTGCCTATGCTTGTCAAGTTTTAGATAAACCCAGCCTAGGGCTAGGGGGCCCAACGCCTATCAAAATATGGGGTAGGGGGCCTTTGGTCTAGCTGGCCTAGTGCCTTGGCCCTACCACCAAAGGTTTA
The DNA here is from genome assembly GCA_024449915.1 of Sweltsa coloradensis. Taxonomy (NCBI): domain Eukaryota; kingdom Metazoa; phylum Arthropoda; class Insecta; order Plecoptera; family Chloroperlidae; genus Sweltsa; species Sweltsa coloradensis. The sequence continues at coordinate 117,489 of JAMZAV010002757.1, forward strand.
GGGCCTCGGCCCTAGCCTATGCTCTAGGCTAGGCTATAGGCCTAGCCTAGGCCTAGGCATGGGCTTTTATTTCTATGGCAGGGGCCTAGGCCTACTCACTCGTTAGTTTTAGAACTATAATTAATGTTCTTTGCGTTTTAATACCTCTCGAACCGAATAAGCAGATCGTGTTGAAAACTATCGAAATATTTTCGTCGTTTCCTTGATGACCCGGGACGTTTTTGTTGTCTTTTGCATAAAATCAACTATATCCTCGTCATCGTCCCCATGGGAATTCCACATCAGAAACGTTACCTACCATTACTTTTCACTTATCGTCAAATGGTAAACCCAATAATTAATGTTTAGTTTTTAAAACTAATAAACCTTCACCTCAAAATCAATTTGAAAATAACAACACCGGCCATGTTGGTTTCTCTCGTTCAACGCACGGGATCACCAGTGAACGAGTAATTTTGGTCGTTCAGTTTTAACTCGAGTTTAGGGGAGCGGTGAAATCGAGATTAGCGGTGGTGAAACGCGCGCTCTCGTTCAAAGAGCCTCACGGTTTAAACTCGTGAGCTGAACTTGGTGCAACCGGCCCAAATGATTCAAGTTAATCTAGGAACTTGCAATGATTCATTAACATAGAATTTCTATCACGATTTACAATTTGAAAAATATTTGGTAGAATACCTAAACACATACCTTTCAATACTTTGTATGTATTTACCAACACGCCATACTTTATTCTTTCCTCAATCGTAAAGTAATCAGATTTTAAATCCTGGCTCAGAAATTGAATCAAACAGATGGTCAATTCTCTTCTGAAGTACAACATATTTGGTAGAAGGTCTTACTGCCCAAACCACTAAAACAATAATCAATAACGAGTAAAAATAATAATCTACAAGTAACTTCAACATCTCTCTGCT
>JAMZAV010002758.1:0-83148 GCA_024449915.1 Sweltsa coloradensis
CAGCGAGAGTCAAAGCCGCAATAACGCACTGTTTCCAGCCAAAGATCTTGTGAAATCTGGGGACTTCAACCAATGCCTTTGTAAGGATGTGATAAAATCGCTTTGATTCCCGTAACAAAGGCCTAGTCTCTGTACTATTCATACAATGTGGCCAAATTTTGTAGCAGTGTTTACTAAACAAGGGAAGACTTATGGATGCCAAGATGGCACTGGTTTTTTCTCTATGGTTAAATAAAGCATCATATGAAAAGGGGACTCGTCACCCCCCGACCCGGCGCACGTTGGAATAGATGTCTTATATTATTATTAACATATCAACAAAAACTTAAAAACAAAATGGCTCTTAGCCTTGTGTGTTCTCTTGTGTTTGGTAAGGGGAACTGTTGAAAGAAAACGTTTTTTTCACATACAGGGCAAGAGAATGGGTTCTCGCCCATGTGTGTGCTCTTTTGTGTTTTAAGGTTACCGCTGTAGAAAACTTTCTTTACATACAGAACATGAGTAGGGGTTCTCGCCGGTGTGTTCTCATGTGTCTGGTAAAGTGACTGCTGCTAGAAAACATTTTTCCACATACAGAACACAAGTAGGGCTTCTCGCCCGTGTGTGTTCTCATGTGTGTGGTAAGGTGACTGTTGCTAGAAACTTTTTTTTTACATACGAGCACAAGAAGGGCTTCTCGCCCGTGTGTGTTCTCATGTGTGGGTAGGTAACTGTTATTAGAAAAAACTTTCTTTTACATACAGAGCACGAGAAGGGCTTCTCGCCCGTGTGTGTTCTCATGTGTATGGTAAGGCTACCGTTACTTGAAAACGTTGTTTTACATACAGAACACGTAAAATGGGTTTCTCGCCCGTGTGTGTTCTCATGTGTGTGTTAAGGTTTCTGCTCATAGAAAACTTTCTTTTACATACAGAACATGAGTAGGGCTTCTCGCCCGTGTGTGTTCTCATTAAGGATGCCCATCGACATCGATTAATCGATTAATAATCGATGTCGAATCAAATTTTCGACATCGATTTTTTATTGTTAACATCAAATCGTTTTTTTATATATAGATATATTGTATTTTTGGCCAAATTCAAAATCGCAAATTTTAAGTTTGAAAATTAAAATAATGTCAAAAGTGTAAAAAATTAAAATTCCAAAAAGCGGTCTCGTAATTAATTTCCCCCTACTCATTTTTCACAAGTTTTACTTCGCGAGTTTTCAATGACAGCGCGCGCACACTGACGTGTCGAATGTCACTCGCCTGCACTGGCCGGCCGGCCGGCTGGCTTCGCCCCGCCCCCTCCCCGCATCGAGCTCTCGCTAACAGCACTCGGGTTCAGCGACCTTGCCGCCAAGATTGAGGTTTGGTCAGGGATGTGCACTGAAGGGTTGCTGCAATGCGTGTGCGACTGCGAGGTGGTACAACCGGTCATCGACGTTGTTTCACTTGTGTTACAGTCGGAGATTGGGTTGACGTGTGCTTTTCAGTCGTGTGTAATATCCATTGTAATCTGCAGTTATCTTTTATCAAATTCTTATTTTAATGTTAAATATTTCTAGTTTTTTGTGTGGTGATTGAGAAATTCGTCTTTTTGCTACAGAACAGATACTTATTTTTTGTTTTATTTAATGATCTTTATTTTTAACCTATTGGACTAGAGGCATGTGCCGAACACGTGTGCGACATTGTGCGCCTAACCCCTACGACGCTAGTAAAATTGTATTTAGCCCTAACTTCGTGTGAATTTGTAAAAAACTGTAGATACTAGAAAGATATTAGTACTGATAAAACATTATTTATTATTTATTCGGCTTTATCCATCACTACCTAAAAACTATAGGCCTCTATTGCCGAAATAATTACGTGTGATTGTGACTGCATCTACAAAGAACATTTAAAAAACTGATTACACTATCGTTCTTTAATCTTTATATTGTGGTAACACGGACAATGGCCAGTGAAACGTCACGTCGTAAACTAGTTAATAGTGACAATAAAAGAAGTGATGTATGGAAGAGTTTCGGTTTCGAAGCAGATAAGCATGGCAAGATAATAGATAAAAAAATTTGTGTTTTGTAGAGTTTGCGATGCTAAAATAGCATACTCGGGAAACACGTCCAATCTGAGTCAGCACGTGTCTAGGTGCGTACAGACGGCCACCACTGCTTCACGTTCACGATCTAATCTCAATGCATATTTTAAATCTGTTAACGCTCCGAAACTTCTGCCGTCAGATAGTAAAGGGCGACGGATTTGACTAATGACTTAGTGAAATTAATCGCTCAAGAATGCGTCTATCAGCATCGTTGAGGGACGTGGGTTTCGTCGCCTTATGCGCCGTGCTGTACCCGAGTATGTCGTGCCTGGGCGTAGTACAGTCACGCGCAAAATTACAGCACTCGCTGCTTCCAGTCGCGAGGAACTGAAAACTGAACTGGCGTCTGTTGACGCCATATGCTTGACGCTTGATTTTTGGACGTCTATAGCAAACGATGGCTACATGGGTGTTACTTGCCATTACATTGATGGCAAGTGGAAACTTGTATCTATTATATTAGAAAGTCGAAAGTGCAATGAATCGCACACCGCGAAAAACATTGCCGCATTGCTCGAGGACTTGGTAGAGAGGTGGGGGCTTCAGGGAAAAGTTGTCGCCTACGTAACTGATAACGCGGCAATAGTAGTAAAAGCAGTACTTGATGAACTGCAAGCCCCCATGTGCGATGCACGGCTCATGCACTGCAGTTGAGTGTAAAAAAGGGCCTTGATGTGAAAGGGAATGGAGTAGACGAGCTCATTCCTAAATGTAGAAAAATTGTGGGTCATTTCCACCACAGCACCAAGGCAACGGAAGCCCTTAAGACTTGCAGGAATCACTAAAACTGCCAATGAACAAATTAGTACAATACGTGGTCACCAGGTGGAATTCAACATTTGACATGCTGAAATCAATAGCCATAAACAGAGTTGCCATCAACAGCGTGTTGCTAGAGGACCCAAAATGGGACCATGTGCGAATAACTGCAATGGAACACAAGAAGATTGAAGAGCTCACCAACTTCCTCTCCTCCTTTAAGGACGCCACAGACCTTTTAGGAGGGGAACACTATTGCACCGGGTCGGTTGCTTATCCGATCATGACAAAAATGATAAAAAAGTCGACCATCAAGACAACTGACAGTGCAATGTTAAAGGAAGTTAAAAGTGCTGTCAATAAAGACCTTAAGGCACGTGTGTCTGTAATGGGACATATCTTCTAAGAGCATCTGCGCTAGACCCCAGGTTCAAAGACCTCAAATTCCTTGGAGAGTCCCCAACTACATGCGACTTGATTTGGAGCGAAATTAAAGAAGAAATCGTCATCATTCTCGAGGAAGACCGAGAAAAACAGCTGCAGAACAACAGGAACACGAAGACGCCGACGAGCCGACAGTGAAACGTCGTCGGACACTGCTCGACGACAGTGACGACGATGAAGATGAAGTCGAGATTGTGCCCGTAGATCGAGTTGCAGCCAAAGAAACTACAGGCCTACAGGGAGTTCGACGGCGCGTCAATTGACATGGGGAGCAATCCTCTAACATGGTGGGAGGCCAACGCACGGCAATTCCCAACTGTGCGCAAGGTAGCTCGCGGCTATTTGTGTTGTACGGCAACGAGCGTACCGTGTGAACGGCTCTTTAAAACAGCTGGGGGCATTGGGTCCAAAGACCGCTCGCGACTAACAGGTGAACGGGTGGACGATCTCCTGTTTCTTCACGGAAACTTGAGCAGAGCCGATGCCGATGACTAGCAGCCGTGGGAAGAAGAAGAATGCACACCTTTTAAATTCGCCTTCATGGTGAGTCATTGATTGATGATTACTTTTTTCTTTATATTCCTGATAAAAAAAATATAAAATAAAGCTTGTTAGCCTTGTTCCATAAATTACGCACTTCAAATATTTATTTACCCTAGCTTGCAATTTAAAACCAAAACGTGCTATTTTATTTTTTCCTCGTTAGGCAAATTGAATTATTATTGTTTTTATTTTTTTTATAATAAAACAAACGTAGGTAATTAATAAACACAACTGAAATGGTTTTGTTCCATGTTTTAGGAAGAGCCATTATTTAAATAAATCAAATCAAATCATTGGTCGATCTCGACGTCAATACTTGGCTGCTCTTTAGTAAAGAAATCTTATGCTTGCACTTGTTCATTATCTTGTCGACCTTGACTGGTCCGAGCCTAAAGCCACGCAAGCGATGACTACTTGTCAATGTACATCATTCTTCTCTGTTGGCCCGTCCGTAACAACACTTGCTTGCAACCACGTACGAGAGTGTAGATTGCCTGCGTATGAGTGCGAGGGAGAAGATGCGGAGTATTTATTTCCTCACTCCAGCAGATGGCAGAGTTGTGCAAGGTCACTTCGCGCTATAAATAACTGAGTCGGCGACGGGAGGGGCGGGGTGGGGGGGGGGGACTTGCCTGCACAGTTTGACAGTTAACACTTGGCATTCTCCAGAGTCCAGAACATTATTATTTATTACGTACTAAATGCTCCGTCACTGTCGGACATTATTTCCGCTATAAAATAAATATACCCAACTTTTGAAATTTCGATGTCGATTTTTTTTATTTCGATGTCGATGTCGGAAAAAATTCGACATCGCGATTTGACATCGATGTTTTTGATTCGATGTCGATGTTGGCATTTAACATCGATGGGCATCCTTAGTTCTCATGTGTGTGGTAAGGTCACCGTTATTAGAAAACGTTGTTTTACATACAGAACACGGAAAGGGCTTTTCGCCCGTGTGTGTTCTCATGTGTATGGTAAGGTGACTGCTCGAAGGAAACATTTTTCCACATACAGAACACGAGAAGGACTTCTCGCCCGTGTGTGTTCTCATGTGTGTGTTAAGGTTACCGCTCGTAGAAAACTTTCTTTTACATACAGAACATAAGTAATGCTTCTCGCCCGTGTGTGTTCTCTTGTGTCTGGTAAGGCTATAGATATCAAAGAACTTTTTTTTACATAAACCACAAGAATTTTGTTTGCCGCCTATGTGTTTTTTCTTGTGTGTGAGAAGGCTAGATCCATCAGGATAACTGGCTGTGCATAGGCCTACATCACTGGCATAGAGTTTCTTTTGTGTGTGCGACCTGATGTGAATGATTAGAGGATACTTCGTGGGAATCTTTGCTCCACATGCATCACAACCATATTCAGAATCTTCTTCATGTGATCTCTTGTGCGTCAGTAGGAGACTGCGGTCACTGAATGACTCATTGCAAATCTTACATCTAAATAACTTGCTGTGTTGTTTCTCACGTCTTGCAAGACTAGGAGGATCAGTGAAGCTCTCCTCACGCGGCTTTACAGAGGGGGGGCGCAAGAGCTGCTTCACGCGGGAACCTCCAGCGGGGTTTGAAGAGTTACTTGAATTGAAAGTTAGTTCTTCAGAACATTCCTTTGTTGATGCTTCAGATATATGCCCAGAATGAAGGCTAGATCCATCAGAATACCGGGCTGTGCAGAGGCCTACATCACTGGCATAGAGTTTGTTATGTGTGTGCGACCTGAAGTGAACTATTAGACGATTCTTCGTGGGAATCTTTGCTCCACATGCATCACAACCATATTCAGAATCTTCTTCATGTGATCTCTTGTGCGTCAGTAGGAGACTGCGGTCACTGAATGACTCATCACAAATCTTACATCTATCAGGGTCACTCAGGATGCCTAGGAATATTGTTTCCTGCAGTGTTACACTAAATAAACTGATAAACACAGGTCAGTGACACAGGTGAAAGAGTCTATTATGTTTAGTTATTTTGAATCTGCCGCTGATTAGGGACGTTGGAAATGAACTTCCGCCAACTTTCCATCTCAATATTTGCCAGGTATGCATCAGCAGTCCAGGTACGTATAAAGAGGTCAGTAGCTGCAACTCCGCGGAAAAATGCAATATGGTGAAGTGACGGGACTTAAAAGAGTGAGGGACTCGAGGAAAACATAAGCGCCGCAGAGATGAAACTTCTAAGGCGCAAAGCGAGAATATCAAAGTTTGACGAAGTCAAAATTATCACTTAAACCAGTCACAGTATTGTAAGTCACTAGTTAAACTATGGAGAGTAATGCTTATCAATTAAGAGGGAAAGCTCGACGTGCAACAGACAACAAAACATAATATGCTTGCACTAACAAAAAACAAGTGATACACAGGCCTTAAGGCATGCTTGATGTATTTTCTTTGAATTTAAATCACTACCAGCGAGAGTCTGATAAGCACATCAATAACTGCACCTGCTTCTAGCCAAAGACTTGTGAAATCTGGGGACTACAACCAATGCCTTTGTAACGATGTGATTAAAAATCGCTTTGATTCCCGTAAACAAAGGGCCCTAGTCTCTGTACTATTCATACAATGTAGCCAATTGTGAAGCAGTGTTTAGTCAAACAAAGTAAGACTTTATGGATGCCAAGATGGCACTGAGTTACTTCTCTATGTTTAAATAAAGCATCATAGAAAGGTGACTCGTCACCCCCCGACCCGGCGCACGTTGGAATAGAGGTCTTATATTATTATTTAACATATCAACAACATTTAAAAAAAAAAATGGCTCTTAGCCATCGTGGTTCTCTTTGTGTTTGGTAAGGGACTGTTCCTAAAAAAACATTTTTTCACATACAGAGCACGAGTAGGGCTTCTCGCCCGTGTGTGTTTCATGTGTCTGGTAAGGTTACCGCTCGTAAAAAAACTTTCTTTTACATACATTGCAAGAAAATGGCTTCTCGCTTGTGTGTGTTCTCTTGTGAATGGTAAGGTTACTGTACCAGAAAACGCTTTTTTACACACAGAACGGGAAAAGGGCTTCTCGCCCGTGTGTGTTCTCATGTGTGTGGTAAGGTTTGACTGCTCCTAGAAAACATTTTTCCAAATACAGAAAAACGAGTAGGACTTCTTGCCCGTGTGTGTTCTATGTGTCTGGTGAGGTGATTTTTTACAAGAAAACATTTTTCCACATACAGAGCACGAAAAGGACTTCTCGCCCGTGTGTGTTCTCATGGTGTGTGGAAAGGGGTTTACTTCTCCTAGAAAACATTCTTTTACATACAGAGCAAGAGAAGGCTTCTCGCTAGTGTGTGTTCTCTTGTGTCTGGTCAAGTCACCCGTGTGAGAAAAGGGATTTCCACATACAGAGCAAGAGAATGGCTTCTTGCCCGTGTTTTCCCTCTTGTGCGACCTGATGTGAAACGATTAGACGATACTTCGTGGGAAACTTCGCTTCCACATGCATCACAACATATTCAGTATTTCTTCATGTGATCTCTTGTGCGTCAGTAGGAGACTGCGGTCACTGAATGACTCATCACAAATTTTACATCTAAATAACTTGCTGTGTTGTTTCTCGCGTCTTGCAAGACTAGGAGGATCGGTGAAGCTCTCCCACGCGGCTTTACCGAGGAGGGGGGGCGCAAGTGCTGCTTCACGCGGGAACCTCCACCGGGGTTGAAGAGTTACTTGTATTGAATGTTATTCTTTAGAACATTCCTTTGTTGATGCTTCAGATATATGCCCAGAATGAAGGCTAGATCCGTCAGAATACCGGGCTGTGCAGAGGCCTACATCACTGGCATAGAGTTTGTTATGTGTGTGCGACCTGAAGTGAACTATTAGACGATTCTTCGTGGGAAACCTTGCTCCACATGCATCACAACCATATTCAGAATTTTTCTTTCATTTGATCTCTTGTGCGTCAGTAGGAGACTGCGGTCACTGGAATGACTCATCACAAATCTTACTCTAAAAAAATTGCTGTGTTGTTTCTCGCGTCTTGCAAGACTAGGAGGATGGTAAAAGCTCTCCTTCACGCGGTTTTAAACCGAGGAGGGGGGGCCCAAGTGCGGGCTTCTGCGGGAAATACACCAGGCTTGAAGAGTTACTTGTATTGAATTAGTTTTTCAGAACATTCCTTTGTTGATGCTTCAGATATATGGCCCAGAAGGGAAGGGCTAGATCCATCGAATACCTGGCTTTGCATAGACCTTACATCATGGCATAGAGTTGTTATGTGTGTTCGACCTGATTGTGAACGATTAGACGATTCTCGTGGGAAACTTTGCTCCACATGTGTTCACAACCATATTCAGAATCTTCTTCATGTGATCTCTTGTGCGTCAATAGGAGATTTGCGGTCACTGAATGACTCATCACAAATCTTACCATCTAAATAACTTGCTGTGTTGTCCCGCGTCTTGCAGAACTAGGAGGAAATCGGTGAAGCCTCCTCACGCGGCTTTACAGAGGAGCAAGGCCCAAGTGCAGTTTCCTTGAACTCCCCACCAGGCCCCTTTGAAGAGTTGAAAGTTAGTTCTTAAATTTGTTTGCCCAGAATGAAGGGGGAAACCGGATGGCAACAGCAAATTTATCTATAAACAAATACACATACTTTATTGACTTCGCTTATAGATTAAAACCGGGGTAATGGGCCGCACCCTTAAGTGGGGCACTACAAAACTTTAAAGATTAGGATAAAAATAAATTTGGACAATTGCTTCACATAAATGGGTTTACAGGCCACTTAGTAAATTTCAAAAGTAATCAAAAATTAAATGTACCCTAGGGCATATTCTCACATACTAAATACGAACTATGACTACTCACACAGCTAGAAAAAACTGTTCCCAGATTACACATATTGTAGTAGTGTTTGCTAAGCCCAACAAAGTAAATATTGCTTAGTGATGACATCGATACCCGGGAAAACCGGTTCTTAGAGTACGGTTCCGATCTTCAAAACGTTCTTTTTTTCAAGTACTACTATACAACAGTGAACTTCACGGACACGTTTATCCCATTTTTTTAAATTTTGCCCTGGGTGGCTGGGGCTTTGTGCCCCGACCCCTTTTTTTCCCACAAAAGAAGAACTAATAATAGACTTTAAAATTGTGTGCACCCCCACAATAATAACTCACGAGCCGCCCTGCATATCACTCATTATCCAAGCAAACCAGTGTGTAGGGCCGATCGACAAATTTCTAGCGCTAGAAGTGAATATACGCCCCTATACACACATGGCACCTCCACCCTAATCTCAGGGCCCTGAACTGTGTGCAGTAGACTAGCCCGTTTTGGGCCAAGGGATTAAGCCAGTGGGTTTTTAATCTATAGTAAAAATATTAAATTTTGAATTTTGAAAATCAGTCAGACCACAACAGTCCATGCATAAATTTACTAGCAAATGGTTAAAATATGTTTAGTCTTCAATGAAAACAAACCACTGGAGAGTTAGAAAAAAAACATGGTTTTTGCAACCCTGCATCCCCCCTCCGTGCACACCAATAGTGGGTACAGCAATCGCCTAGCTAGTGTTTTTGAAGTTTTAATTTTTGCGTGGGATCTCTTTACTTTTGCAAGTGCTTTTTGAACGGCATTGTACGATTGGTGTCAATTTTCTATGGTTACTTGTTAAATGTTATTATACACTTCATGAAACTCATATAAAACCCTTTTATGTCTATGAATTTCTGCCGAACTTTTTCAGCTTTTTCTCTTTCAAAAAGCAATACATCACCTTTACCTTAATGTCCATGTGAAATATGAACGTTGTAGCCCCACCCATTTGGTCAGAATCGGACCAAAAATCACGAAAATATAGCTTTAAAAAATTTTAAAAAATCGTAAAAAGTACGATATTCATGAGAAATATTTCTTCAATTGTCCCCAAAAAGGTGGCAGGTCTAAGTTCGGAGATTCCAAAGGTCCCCTCCAATTTTCATCAAGATCGCATATGCCGTTTGCCCGGTAGAGCGCAAACAAGCAGACAGAGGGGAAAAAACAAAAAACAAACATGGAGCTAAATTTTTCGAGGAGTCAGTGAAATTGAAGTCTCGCTTCGCTCATCCAATTATTCTTATTTCGATATGAATGTTCATATCGTTTGACATCCCCAATTAAAAGACATGAAAATATATTCGCAAATATAGGCGTATTTAATAATTATTTCTCCCCAATTTTAAAGACATGAAATATTTGCAAATATATTCAAAAATTTATTATTTCTTTAAAAGAATTGGGATGAAGTGTAGTGTGCAGAAAAATTCATGTTGTCTGACAACATACGAGTAGAAAGACAATATTTCAGAAGCTGTTCTGCTCGGTGACCACCCTGCCACACTTACCCTCATTGAGATTGGGTTGGCTCGGGCTCTGGCTCAGCATCAGACTCGGATGTGTTCTGGCTGCAAACAATTAGGTAACATTATCAATACGTGTCTTAAAGATGTATCACCCACTAAACACAAAAAAATATATAGTAGTACAACTACACAGTGTTTCCGTCTGGCTTACCTCGTCATGTAGATATTAGTATAAGTAGGTACAGTAAAACCTCTATTATCCGAGGTAGATGAGAAGGGTGCATCTCGAATTATCGAAAAACTCGGATGACTGCGATTTTTTGTTTATTGCTCTTGTAGCTTAGCCTGATATGGTAAAATGATATAGGCCCTAAAAAACCATTAAAGGAACATAAATAAACAGCCTCTTAGTGAGACATCTGTTGCCCCCTGCTTTACTGATAGAAGGAGTGTTTTCTCCTTATCTTATCTCATAACATAAATGACTGCTTTTTTGACAGAATGAACATGTGGGCTCATTATCTTATCTCATAATGTAAAAAAAACAACTATGCTGGCTGTGAGAGTCTTGGCCCGAAGCCAATTTACTGACTAAAGTGAGGCAAAACCTAATCTTGGGCTCGGGTGGTGGAGGGGGGGGGACAATTATCTCTTTCGTCTCTCATTGACGGATGTCCTGATGAATGTTTATTTCTTCATAATCATAGCCAGCTTCTATCATGTCGTCTTCAAGGCCATATTTTGTCTCTTACTCTCTCTCGCTCCCTCCCTCTCTTCTCTCTCGTCGGCTGTCTTTGAGCAGGTCGCGGCGGGTGGAGGCGGCAAGCACTCACCCAAAAACACTGGCTCAACACTCTACAGCACCTACCCCCGACCCTGCTCCCCAAACCCCACTTACAATTTACGCGCTGTGCAATTTTTACGTGACCGGCATTGTAGTAAACAGCATACGCATGGACATTCGATGTAAAAAACATAACATTCCGGCCTAATTAAAAAAAGGAAAGGGCGTCTGAAACCAGCTCGGATAATACCGCATCTCGGTTAATCGGAGCTCGGATGAACGAGGTCTTACTGTATTAGTATTAATAGTTTTTTGGGCGCTTTAACAGTAAAGATTTTTTCGCCTCCAAGATATTTATTAGGCTTCCCGCTTAGAGTTAACAAATATATATACCGTATTTACTTGCATATTAAACCGCCTACGAATATAAGCTGCCCCTAGTTATCAGGGTGCCATTTTTGAAAAACTCTTTTTTGACGCGTATAAGCCGCAGCCCAAAATGTTGGATATATGCATAAATAGTGAAGAATAATGTGTTAGCCAATTGAAACAGAGGCAATACAATGCATAGTTTTATCATTTTTTAATGGTTGCCGCAATGTATTTCCCTACCCCCTCTCGTAACAAGCCGATCAGTTGAAAAAGTGGTCTGCAGGGTTGTCTTCCAGGAAGGCGGCAATCTTTTGTCAGCCAAAAGGTGTCCTCAACGGTTGATCATACCAGCCCAAAACGTTGTAACTGGCACTGTACAAGATTTATTTCGTGTAACGCTGGCATGGTAATTTGAAGTTTAAAATGCAGTGCTTTACGCAATGTGACAATTACGAGTGAGCGCAGAAACCCCACCCGCCTCGATGACGACGTGACCTCATTGACTGCCAGCGAGTTACTGAGTGCGAGGAGAAAGCGAGGAGAGGAGAGAATAGAGTGGAAACCCTTCGACCAGTGCCTGTGTGGAGGGGGGATACTGAGTGCGAGCGCATCTCCCCGCTTCGCATCAAATGCCGCGCAATATCGTCGCGTAAAATGCCTCTAGGAAACCAGTGGCATGTATCGCCCGAGAGACCGATGATGCGTGGACAATGCTGCGGTGTGGCCTAGAGTATGACGGAGCCCACGTAGCAACCTTTGAAGCACGCACAGTTCAAAAATGCATATTGTTGTAAAAATTGTTTGTTTTTTCGCTACACTTTGAGGGAATCAAATTTGGAAAAGAAGTGCGGCTTTGCCTTATATGCGTGTAAATCGGTACTTCTTTCCAAGGTAGGGAACGAAAGGGGAGACGCGGGAGGACGCGGGGGTGGACAGGCCTGTGCTGGTCAGAACCAGCCACAAGCAAATGAGGGGGCAAGGTTTCCCCCATTTGTGGTCGTCTTCGTCATCGTCCATCCGTGTTGTCATCTCGTCGCCGTCGGGGAGGTAGTCGAAGGGAAGGGGAAAGTTCCCTGACGACGACCCAGAGTCGCCCTTAGTTTTAGAGAGTTATACTCTCCTACCTACCTGTCAAACCACGCGAAGGTTGCGAGTTGGTAGAAACAGTCCTCTTCGATATTGCCAAAGTTGTCGTGGACTACGGTGGCCGTTCGGTGGAGGACGCGTTGTTTTAAAGGGGACGGCTGTGAGGTTTGGGGGAGGCCCTGGGCACGGCAGGGGTGTTGAAAGCCGACGGGTTGAGGTCTCGGGGGGTGGGGTAGTCACTGTCGCCGCCTGGGGGTTGCTAACCATGGGGGCACATTGACTGACCCATGTTGCTTATCTAAGGGAAAAAATTAAAATATATAGTATTATTTCACGGAAAACCAATAGGCAGAACATAGAAGACGGTGTAGCCCAAGAAAGAGATGGGAAGAATACCATAGCACGTTTTGGAAAGACCAACAAAAAACCCTTCATGGTTGAAATGATCAGACCTGAAGGTGCGGCAACTGGTCATTGTCTTGACTACCAGGTAAAACATGTGTCGCCTTAGGTATGTTTAAGCCTTAAATAATTAATTTTATAGGTCTCATATAGCAAGGAGTCAAGGACATTATTATAGAATGTGAAAATATTTTCCATGATATAACGTAACTCATTCCAACGACCTTTAATCTTGATGCCGGTAGTGCCCACCCTCAAGCCAGGGTATCTAGCGAGACAGTCGGACCACTAGCCTCGAGCCAGGCGACTCACCTGCTGCACTGCTGATACTCATGCGGTTGCTGCTGCTGGTTGTGGACGACAGGGTTGATATTAGGTTTGGGCCCACCTGGGTCATCAACTGCGACTGCAGCTGCTGAGGCGTCACCCCGCCAGTCATCGTCTGTTGCTGGGACGGGAGGGTTCTTGGCCACATTGCCTAACTGAGACATGATCCAGCTCTGAAACTGCAAGGGGGTTAAATTTAACATCTAGCCTCTGCTAAAACCCGGGGATTCTGTAGGCCTGCGATAAAAAAAAACTATAGTTCCCGTCAAATCAAGAAGGACTCCTCTCAAAGAGCGACTTATTTCTATGCTCTCTTTGTGCAATGCGGTAAACGTCAAACTATGTGAAAAAGTCGAAACCATCGCTTCCAAATACAAGTGACCTCTATTAGGTGCCTTGTATTCATGTCGCGTGCCGCGTCTCCTCAAGGGGCGAGTCTTCTGAAGGGGAACATGGTTATTTACTTTCATTTCCCAAAAAAAATAACAATACTGACCCAACCTTCAAAAGGCGCACGTGTTGGGGGAAATGTAGACTTGCATAAAAATCCCTCTCAACTTTTTTTAATAACATAGGAGAAAAGAAAAGTGCCCACACCTGTGTGCTATACCTCAACAACTCTATTCATGCAAAAACTCTCCGTAACAGACGAAATATTTAATCATTCCCTTTTTTAGAAACCCTCTTTCCGTTTTAGAAGGTCCATGCAGATTGGAGCAACCAGTACAACAAGGGTTGGTAAGTGGCTACCTTGCCGAAGAAGAGACATGATTGACAGTTTATGGTCTTAAACAATACTTACTACCTCCTTTGAGTTTGCATTTTACGGGTGGTTCAGGGGGCCTTCTTGATATGTCCACAAGTATAGGACCCTTCCCCAGGTGTAGGTCTAGACATACAGAATTATGCACATGCATGTAATACGATAGCCTAGGCGCTCAACAGAAGTACCCAGCCCACCAGACTTACATTGGGATAATGGGAGTGTATATAGTTCTTTGAAGCCAGTTCCAGACACTTCAGTTAGGGATCCAGGCAGTGGCGGAGCTACGGGGAGCACTCCCACCCTCCCCCCACGGTCAGTGGCGTTTCGTGCCCCTTCAAAAATCAGGTGGGGCCCAAGTAGATTTAATTCATGTTTTTTACACACATTTCCTTTGGGGAATTACCAGGACCCAAACCCGATCGATTGAATCCAAACCCCAAAGTTATTGATAAATGCTAAAACATTAATGGAGAAAAAGTATGAATTTTTACTAGGAAACGCTCGTTGGACGCGTTGATAAGCGAGCACGTGCTATAGCTAGACCCAATTATACATTTTTTTAAATTTAAAATTTGCGACGTTTGCTGTCCACAGGGCCCTGTTTCCAAATTTATTTATTATTGCCAAGGTATTTGGGTGAAACCGTGGGTAAACCTTTACTTTGTGGATAAAATCCACCACCAATCTAGAGGACCTTTACATCATTTCCTGGGAAAACTATTTTAAAATCTTTGGTTACCCAAATAATACACTGCTTTCCTCGATAGTATTTGATTTCTTCTAGGTGGCAGGTGCATAGTGCACCTCGTGCGACTTTGCGTTGCCATGGTAACGTTAATTTTTTAAAATGTTATTTCAATCACACTACTTATCGGATCAAAATGAAATTAAATATTCGTGACCGGACGGACATTCTAAGTGATTTGGCCACCTCAGATTTGTTGCCGTTTAGTTTGAAAAAAAAAACTTTCGATTAACTTTAATGTAACTTTGTAACTTTTTGAACGATTTTGTCATAAAAAAAAATGGATTCAATTCAGATCGAAGCTTGCGGATGGTCCAAATTTCAACTCGATCCCAACCCTTCGTTCGAACGTTATTATGATCCAAAAAAAACTCTAACTTCGTGCGAATTTTCGTTTGCCATGGTAACGATACCTTTGTTATAGGCCAAATGGGAATTTCCATCTACACCACTTATCGGATCAAAATCAAATTAACATATTCGTGACCGGGCGGACATTCTAAATGATTTGCCCACCTCAGATTTTGTCGCCGTTTAGTTTGAAAAAAAAAAACTTTTGATTAACTTTTATGTAACTTTTTAAATTTTGAACGATTTTGCCACAAAAATAATGGCATTCAAAACGAGAACGAAGCTTGCGGATGGTCCAAATTTCCACTCGATCCGACCCCCCATTCAAACGTTATGGCGAGCATACAAACAAAAAAAAAAAACAAACAAAACAAAACGAGTGACAATTTTTTCCGGCAGAGTCAAATGGAAACGCTCAGGTTGGACGCGTTGATAAGCGAGCACGTGCTATAGCTAGACCCAATTGCACATTTTTTTTTAAAATTTTTAAAAATTTTCGACATTCGCGTCCACAGGGCCATGTTTCCAATATATTTATTATTTCCAAGGTATTTGGGTAAACCCGTGTGTAAACCTTTACTTGTGGATAAAATCCACCGCCATCTAGAGGAACTTGACTCCTTGGTAAAACTATTTAAACTCTTTGGGGACAAATAATACACTGCTTCCCGAAAGTATTTTTTATTACTTCTAGGTGGCGTGCATTAGAAACTTGCGGTCTTTTTGTTGCCATGGCAACGTTACTTTTGGTATAATGTAATTCCATTTACACTACCTACTTTTCAGATCAAAATAAAATTAACATATTCGTGACCAGATGGACATTCTAAATGATTTGGCCGCCTCAGATTTTGTCGCCGTTTTTGTTTGAAAAAAAAAACTTTCGATTAACTTTAATTAACTTTTTAAATTTTAAACGATTTTGCCACAAAACAATGGCATTCAATTGAGCACAAAGCTTGCGGATGGTCAAATTTCAAATCGATCCGACCTCCGTTCGAACGTATGGCAAGACAAAAAAAAAAAAAAAAAACTAGTGGGCTATTTTTTCCGGGAGAGTCAAATGGAAACGCCGCTTAAATTATATTATTATAATGAGAATAAATTTATCTACAGAAATATAGTGAATTCCAAAAAATGTAAAAATACTATGTTGTTCAATTAATAACTTTTCTCAATATAGTTTGAATTTAAATCAGTTAAACATTTGAGTCCATGTAAAATAGGTGCAGAATATTTAACCCCAATAACTACATTTAGTCATATTTTTGCCATGCGTCGATTACGCAAAGTAGGCCTAATCATCACGGGATGGGGTTAGGTCCCATTTGCCCCTCTTGGTAGGGTACCATGGCCCGGTGCGATCCGCTCGGTGTGGGCGGAGTTACACGTGCATGCTGAGGGATAGAGCGACTAGGGCTAGCCTGAGCTAGCCCCACGTGAAGCTATCGTAGGGAACGTTCACGTGGAGCGGCGGCCGGTGATGGCGAAATTTTTTAAACTACTCTTGACTCGAATTCTATTGTTGGCGCAGAAATTGAACAAGAGTGAAATTAACCCTTGGTTAACCACCTGTTTCTGAGAAGCATAACTAACCACCTGGGGCACGTCAGGACCCCATCATTAAAGCCCTTGTGTTTGCCAGGTTTCAGATTTTGGAACCTACTATTCGTCAGGAATTAATGTTTGAACCTTTCTGATGACCACTTAAAATTCGCGAAAATTATAGTTTTTTTTCCCACTTGAAATTTTTCGGAAAAAACTTTTAAAAAAAACGCAACGTTGTCAATTTGTCAAATTTGAGTCTTTTTTTGAACTTTTTTTTTTTTTTTTTTAACCAATGATGTTTAATGTATGATTGATTCGATTTCACAAAAGGTTTTACCTTTTTTGTTTACTTTGGTGAAATTTTGACCAATCCCCTCCCCTCACTTGAATTGACCTTTTTCATTCATATTTATATGTATGATTTTTTTTTATATTATATAAAATATATATGTATAATTTACTTAGATAAGTGTGTATAAGTTCATATCGATCAATTTACATGAAAAATATGGTTATTTGGTGAGGGTGAAATACATCGATAAAAGTTTTTGCCTATGTAAAAACACTTGAAAATGTAGTACGTAAGTAGCCACCCGGGGTCCTTAAAATCCCCGCAAGGTTCGTGGAGAGTAATACGTAACACATGGAGACCGGGCTCCAACTAAATGTTCATTGGTTAGATGTAACTTGAAGGTACTGAGACTCACAGTAAGCCACGCCCATAGATGCGCTCATGGCAAAGCAATAAATGTTGACTGGGGGCCGCATTGACCCCAGGTGGTTAACCAAGGGTTAAATAAACTAGGAAGCTTCGCAAACGCTTTTTCAGGCGCATTGTTGGATGAGCGTTATTGTTTAAAAACAAAAAAAAAGCGAAAAATTTAGATTTTCATAAAAAATAATTATTCGATTAGCCTACGCTCAAATTTCCCACGAATATATTACCGGTAATTCATAAAACTAAGGTTCTGTGAAAAAATCATTACAATCGGATAAAGAACGCTAGCACGCATGGCAAAAGTCAGAGTAAACTAAAAGCCTCCGCCGTCTAAAAGTCAGTGCTTTACAACATACGGATTGTGGACTGCGGTGCGCCCAGACCGCCCCGACAGTAAAACGCTATCTCTACCGCTCTCCGTGTAGGTAACCTACGTAGCGACCTGTATAGATAGAGCTTCTTGTCGCTACACTAGCGCGCACGGTGAAAGTCAGAGTCAACTAAAAGCCTCGGACGTCTAAAATGTATACAACAAACAATTGCCGAATGCCGAAGAATGTGAAGCTAATCATATTTTGCAAGGGCTAGGCCTAGCCTATTTAAATTGCAGCCAAAACAACTGCAAGTAATGGTGGTAATTTTCATATTAAATATCAACCATTATAACCGACATTACTAACATCTGGTACCTAGCCCCTAAGCCTAGCCTAGGGGCCCTCATATTATCAGTATAAAAATAAAAAACAACAACGTCAGACAAAACTTATCCAGCTATTGTATTATCACATCATAATAATGCAAAAAAATTACATTGTTTTCAAATTCAGATCTAAAAGTCACTGCCACCTCAGTCCACAACTCATCTGAGACTGATCTAGCAAGTCTAGGTGGCACAGTCAACGTTAGTGGACTCTGACTTTGACTCCAGGACGAGAAGGTCTAGCTCAAATGGAACAGCACGTCCACGATTGTGTTTGTTTGTTTGTTTGAGCCTATTCGCAATTTTGATTGTTATAACCGTCAGCATTTTAATCTTTGCTCCCATGAACTGTGGTGGGCCCCTAGGGTATCTTGGCAAAAAATAAAAATTTCTCCCATTTGAAGTGCTAACTTGTCACTGCCGACCACACCCTGCGCCTCCGTAAAAAGTATTTACTACCTTTGAGTATCCAATTGTATCTTCCCCCACTGCTGTTGACTAGTATCGGGGGCAGGTTCCCCCTTCATCTCTCTTTCCCATTTTCCACTCTTCCATTTTCCCCTGTTCATCCCCTCCGAGGCAAGGCCTCTTTTTCCCTCCACATATTCCCTATTTTTCCCCTTCCGAGGACGGCCTCTTCCCTCTTTCATTGCTCTCATTAAATTCTCTAAATCCCAAAATCCCTTTCTCCCCCTAGCTGGATCACCTTGGGAAAGCAGCTTCAGCGTTTTTTTGAAACCAGAAAACTTCTATCCCCCACTATCCCCTCAAAATCCATTCCACCCCTTCTAGCCGGGAATGATTCTTCCCCACACCCTCCCCCATGTATCCTCCATACTTCCAAAATGGTCTCCTCTGGCTATAAAAAAAAAAAAAAAAAAAATAAAAATAAATAAAAAAAAAAAAAAAAAAAAAAAAAAAAACAAGGCAGTGACTTGACATTGACATGTCTGCAACTAATCTCTTAATTTTTTTTCTTTTTTTTGGCATTGTTGTTTTTCTAAACCCAATTTGATATAAATTGATAGAGTGTTTTATAAAGAACTGTGATATTATTGGGAAAAGTTTTCATTTCAACACAAATTTAAAGATTTCTAAATTTTTTTTTTTTTTCGTTGGTCTTGTGGTTAGCGTATCTGCTTCCAATGCAGAAGGCCCGGGGTTCATTCCCGCTTAAAGTCAAAGTTTTTTAAACTTTTTGTTTTGGATTAATCCATCAGTTCTTGTCTTAGGAGTTTGTAAACGGTGATTTTGGGCCGTCCTAGAAAACGAAGCACAAAAAAATTTCAGATTTTTCTGAGGGCCTGTTGTTCTGGCGTTGATTCGCGGGTGTTCGCACGCCATACCATGATTGCTATTTTCCCTTTTAAAAAAATTCGATCTGGGGTGTTGGTTATCGCTCACTCGTCGATTGCGTTGGGGCCTACGGGGTTGGCTTGGTCGTTTTGATTTAAAGTCCCCCCTAAAAATCCATTTTAATAACTGGTGGGTAGACTCTAAATAAAATTTATTTTTTTATTTTTTTTTTATGATTTTTTTATTTTTAAATGGAGGTTTGTTTGTTATTCTTAGCAACGAAACCCCAAAAACTTGGCTTGAATTTTTGTTTTGAAAAATTTATTTTCTTTTTTGACAGCTGAATAAGCTTTTAAATTTGCTTGGTGCTTGTAAAGGGAAATTACGAAACAATACTACAACAAGATGAAGTGTAACGAGTGTTTTAAAAACAGAAAGTTATTGGGTCCTCCTGTTTGACGGGGCCCTAAAAGGATGAACAACTTCCGACTCAGAAGTTTGCAAAAAAACAGGCCAGTCAATTTCTGACCTTAAACAAAGGTGGCTTACACTCAGCTACATACTCTGAAGAGAAGAAAAATCATGTCAGCCCCCAAATTTTAAGCATATGGAGCAGGGCCCTCTGAACAGATTTGGGCGTGATAGTACGCTCTGCCAAAAAGGTCTGCCAATCCACAACCTCCCGTTTCCAAAAGCCTACACTACACAGCTCTAAGCAAATTTGAACATATACCTAGGCATATGCCTTTTATTGGCCTCCTTTAAAAATCTGTTCAGAGTCGAAAAAGTTAAACAGTCCATGCCTAACTCCAGGATTTGCCTATACTAATAGTTTCCCGAACCGGCACTGGAGTTGTGACAAAAAACAATTTGAACTCTCCGAATCTAGGAAATATTTTCCCCCCGCTTCCTCTATGCAATTAAAATTAAAAATTCAGCGCAAAAAAACCCCAAACAAGAAATAAAGGCCTACAAACAGGTCTTCCCACAAAATTACTCAATAAAGAATGCACTAACTACACCCCGTGGCCTACTCTGGAACATTTTGTATAAGCGACTCAAATGTTCAGGGATGTCAAACTTACAGAAAAAAAGGATTATTGCTTCAATTATCCTGGAATCCAGCCCCCCCAAATTTGAAAGAAGAATAGAAGATCAGATTTCCAGAAGGGGCACTCTGTGACCCAAAAATAATTCAAAATGGCACAAATTCTTAAAATGTAAAGCCCCCCTGCAACTAATGGAGCGTTTTCTTTGATCGGCATGCAAAAGGCAAAACCCATTGGGCTCGTATGGAAACGGGATTATTTTCGCCGAGATGCCCCAAATTCCCTGTAGATGAAGTAAACCAAACATTAAATGGGTTGAAATCACTGGACATTTTTATGTTGTACAAATAAGTGGATTTTCCAACAGACTCCCCAAAAGGGGGGCCCTCCCCCAAAAAATGGGGTAATTTTTTAAATAAATCAATGCTAAACAGATCAATGATGTACTATCATGGCCCCAAAATAACAATGGGTTCATGATAAACCCCAGCCACAAGCCTTATTCAAAAATATTGATGAGATCCCCTTTCCACAATCCCATCAAAAATTGCCCCTCAAACAATTCTAAACAAATAACCCTAAATCTATCCCTTTGCAACAAAAAAACAAGGATATCCTGACCTATACCAGGCCAATGTCACAGGGACCCACCCGGGTGCGATCTTGGGATCTCCCATACTCCTTTTTACAGGCCTGTACTGCCCTCTACGTCGATGAACGCTGTAAAAGACTCGTCTGAGACTAGGGGGTTTTAGGTGTGGACATGAGATACAACCAAACAAAAACCAAAAAAAAACATTCATTGAGAGACTTAAACAGTCAAAGGAGAGAAAATTTTCCGGATGTATCTTCAAAAAAAGGGAAGTTTATTTAAAAAACTCTAAGGGTTAACACTGTACTTCAGTACATTGAAGGAGAAGCCTAAATCATGCCTTGCAACAACAAAAAAGTGATACTCAAGCTATCCCAAAGTCAAATGTCACTAGGACGCCAGCCCGGGCATCATCTGAACGGCCCCACCTCTTCTAGTGCCAAGACATTGTCTTTTCCATACGATTGAAGAAAAGCCAACACAGATGATATCTGAGACGGCCCTCACCTTACTAGTGACCAAGAACGTACATTCCATACGTTTGAAGAGGAGCCTGCACGTTGTTGTTCTGAGACGGCCCTCACCTCTAAAAGAGATCAAGACACTGAAATTCCAGACATTAAGGGAAAGCCAACACGGGATTCGAGAGGGCCCTTTTTATTTTTCGGACAGGATCTATACCAGCCCTAGAATCAGCAACTTACTTCCAAACATGACAACCCAATAGTGGTATAGGCATTTTCCAAATTTTAATTTCAACAAACGGGAAAAATTGATAAGAAGGGGCCGGGCAAAAAATTAAAAATTCAAAAACCAGGTCCCCCAGAGAGTTGTTTAAATTCTTACGTCTTACGGAAGAAAAAAAACAGGGATCACATAAAGTTTTAAACTCCCCCACCCCCTTAAGTATCTAAAATATCAAAAAAAATCCAAAACTAGGGGCCCAGTTTACTAGCTACCCCAAACCCCTAAAGCCTTAAATTTAACTAATAAAAAAAATGTAACAAAACCCCCCACATTAGCCAACACACTGACTTTCACACCTCCATAGATATGCCAACAACCCTGCCCTTCTTTCTAAACCTCTCAATCCCCCAAATCAAACCTTAAAAACAACCAAAAAAGAAAAATCTTCTACTATCGGCTAAAATTAACAAACTAAGTTAAACATCCGCCCCGCGCAATAAAATGGGAAAACTAGAAACTCTGATCCTAAAAATCAACCCACGTAATATGTATATCGAACATGGGTAGAATATCAGAAAACAAAACCCCCCCTGCATACCAGGTACCTAACATAAGCATCTATTGTCGCCAACCATAAAAAAGCGGGGTAGCTATATTGCGAAACCTCATCTTAAATAGTTTTTCTTCCCAACTCCAAATTTAAAATGCTCAGAAAATTTTATTTGAATGCATGGATGTTTTTTTGAAAATAACCAAATCACAAAATTTTGATATTTTTAAACTAAATCACCCAAAGGGGAGTAAATCTCTTTTTTTGACAATCTCCAGGAAACCCCGTTAAAACAACCAAAAAAATTCCAAAAACAAAAATTGCTCTTTGCGGAGATTTTCAACATTAACATGTTTTTAAAAACTACCGCCAGACACGCCTCCTTGACATGATCGAAACTTTTAAATGGTTGCTTCCCTAACCTCCCACTCGTACCTTTGGGAATATAGACCCTCCTTGATAATATATTCACTTCCGATAAATCCTTTTATAATACTAAACTTTTTCATCCACACTTCTCAATCATGAGCCATTTTCTAGAAATTAAATTTCAGGAGCATTTCTCCCCACAATTTTCGAAAGAAGAAATTCAATAAAACAAAAATAACCTTTTCCAAAGTTACTCGATGAAGAAGAATGGCTTAATACTACTCAGACGCAAAAAGATGCATAACACCTTTCTAAATACATTCCAGGGGTTTTTTTTAAAAATACTTTTCCTAAAACTCGTCAAAAACACAAAAAACCAGACCCGTCCGTGGGTTTCTAAAAGTTTCGAGAAAAAGGCAAACAGCTCAGGAAAGCTTTATCAGATGCAATAACCCTCCCAGTTCAAACCCTCAGACGATTTTAAAGCCCTCAAGAAAATCCCCTCCTTTAACTAAGAAACACAAAAAACATTTTTTTCACAAAAAATTGAAAAGGGCCCACAAAAAACAAAGCATCGTGCAACTAATAAAATCAAATGTTTTTAGCCCCACCCTCACGTGATGACCTTTCCTAAACATAGAAGGCTCCCCAGTGTCATCCGAACATAAAAATCAAACTATTTAAAAAATACTTTTTAGAACGGGGGATAAAAACCGACCACAAAATTTATCATAATACTGCAATGCCCCCCACAGCAACAAACCCTCAAAACCCCCAGTCAATGTTTTTTGGGGGGCCCCACCTCAACAGAAATTGCAAAAAATTTTTAATCGTTTGGGAACAAACAAACTTCCGGCTAGACGATGTCCCCCACTGCAATTTTTTCAAAAAGTTTTTCAAAACCTTTCTATTCCCCTATCATTAATAATAAAAAAATCATTTTAAACGGGATTTTCCCTTCAAAGCTGAAAAAGTAAAATTTTTCCACTTTTTAAGAAAAAGGGCTCTCTAAACGACCCCAAAAAACTTTCGCCCAATATCTCTTCTCTCTTCCTTTTAAAAAACTTTGAAAAAGCCTTTTATGCCCCCTTTTAACTCTTTTACATCCAAAACAACATATTTCACCAACCAAAATGGTTCCAAAAAGGGAAATCAACTACCCCAGCTATTTTTTCACTTCTTTCAAATACCACGATGCACTTGATAAAGGGGCGTTCCCCAAAGGGTTTTTTTCGATCTTAGTAAAACATTTGCACCATCGATCCACTTTCCTACTATGCAAATTGAATCAATGGGAATCAGGGGGCCCGGCCCACTCCTGGATCTCCTCTTACCTATCTGCCCCCCAAATAGTCCAAATCCGCAAACTCAACCACCCTTTTCATTTTCAACCGCTGATCCTGAAAATGGGGTCCCCCCAAGGAACCATTCTTGGCCCCCCTTCTTCCCCTTTTGCAAAAGATATGCCAGAATGTTTCACCGCTGGTAACAACACAATACGTCGAGATTTCAGCCAAACTCACACCAAAAAAAAGGGAAAATCTTTAGCACCCTCCACAAATGTCCAACGAAAAAGCTTCCAAATGTCACATACTGCAACAAAAACCTCCTTTCTATTAAACCCTCAAAAACGGTGTTTTAAATTTCCACTCACAAAATAAATTTGGGTCCACCGAAAGCCTCCTCTTCGCATCTCTCTAAAGCATTTCCTCTCTGAGCCCTCATTTTCCCGGGTTACATATATGACACCCTTGATTGGACAGACCACTAGACCTGTTTGCCCCAAGATAAAGAGTGGTTGTTTCCTCCCAAGAATAAAAGCCCAGTCAACCAAACGTCCTTATTCTCATATACCATGCTCACATCCCCTCACACTATCGTACGGGCTTATTTCTGGGGGAAAACCCCCACAAACTTTAAGAGTTTTTTGATTACAAAAACGGGCCATTCGAAATTTTAGTAGGGAGCCTCTTGGGGTACCTCGTGTAGAAAAAATCTTTCCTACCCCAAAAAAACTTGAACCCTTAGCAAGTACTTTAAAACAACTTTCAGCAGTCTTTATCAAATCAACCCACCTTTCAAATTTAAAATCAACAATTCATGACCATGATACAATCACAATCAAAAAATTTATGGGCCCAAATCCATACAAAGCGTTTTCTCCAAAAACCTCATTTTTCCATGTCTAAAAAAACTACAATCATCTCCACAGAATTAAAAAAAATCAATCACTAACTCTTTTAAAAACCATTGAAATCATTTTTAATAAGCTTGTTTACAAAATCATGAAACCTTCATCCAGCTGACTTTTTTTCTTAATTTAGTGCGCCCGGGCATACAAAACCCCCCTCCATAGCTTTACACTCATTTCCCTTTACATTCCCCGACACTTGTACGTATGAACATGAATTAAAAGAAAATAGCAAATTTAAGACAAAAATAGTACCTATTTGTATAGAAATAGAAGGGAAGATATTATGAAATGTATATTTTTATGTATAAATTTTTATAAGTTAAAAATGATGTATTATTCTTAAAAAATCTAGGCTTTCACTTTCTCCCCTTAAGAGTTATACTTTGCTGTACCATCAAGGTGAATAAAAATTATTATTAATAAAAAGTTAGCCTTTTTAGATCCCCATTTTTCCCCCCTCACCCCCTCATGGCTCTGGCCCCCGACACTTACCTAGCCTGTCCATCTTCTCCTACCTCTACGATCCCATCCAAGTTCCCCTTAATACCCAAACATCATGGTCCTTTATTACGCCCTTTAAATAATTCATCCCTCCACCTTTTCCTTTTTTTGGAGGCCCCCCCCTTTCTCGCAGTCTTTTCTGTACTGCCTCAATTTCACAAATTTCCCTTTCCGTGGGGACCCCATATCGTCTGCGTTTTAATCCCCGGCCTCCCCAGGGTTTTTATGCAGACCCTTTAAACCCTCTTGCCCCTTTTTAATGTAGCATAAGAAATTCAGGCCCCTAAATCCTTTCCTCTTCCTTACATGACCCACCCAGCTAAGCTTGCTCGCAACCATACCAAGTTTTTTATTCTCTAAACCCCTCTCCAAAAATTTCCCCGTTAAGGTACCGCAACATCCCCACTTCCCCCCTCCTCCTTGTAAATCCCCCCCCTTTGCATTTGCCAACATTCGACTTATTTTTTTTCCATTCACCCATTTCCCAAAGAGTTTCAGGTCATATGACAATTCATTAGAACCCCCTTGGGTTTTCCTATATCGGTAGAAACGCAATCATCAGCGAACAATCTAACTTTGCACCCATCCTTCCAAAGCCCCTTTTAAAAAAGCGAAAAACAAACAAGGTCCCAATACGCTCCCCTGCGGCCACCTTAGGTCACTTCCACTTCCTGATATATCCCCAACCCTGACCCTTTGATCGTCTTTTAAAGAATCCTTTAACCCATTTTTTACCCACGGGTCCTCCAAAAACCTTCCAGTTCCCTAAAAATTTATCATGGGCCTTATCAAATCCCTTCTCAAAATCGATGAAAACTGCATCCACAGTCTCTCCTTTGTCCAATGTTTTCCCCCATTCCCCAACCAGCCCAGCAGCGGGTCTCCATGATCCCCTCTCCTTCACCCGTTTTTATTTTCCCTTTAAGCCACCCTTTTTCCTGATTTTTCCTTAATATAGTCCCCAATAACCTTTCATAATTTCGACCCCACTGGGTAAGTGATATTGGTCGTAATCCCCCACTTTCGGAATCATTGTACTATGGTACCTCGCTCCAAAAAGATGTGCGCGGCATCTCCACTGCAACCAGCTTCACAAGTGATGTAAACACATTAGAAAAAAGGTTTGAAGGCCCCCCGCGCCGGCTGGCATCGAGCAAAAAAATGGATTTCTCCGGGTTTTGATCAAATTTCACAAAGCGTTTGTAACACATTAGCTGTCACGAGCAAAACATGATTGCTCCGGGTTTTGAGTCAAATTACACAATGCGATAGTAATACATTAGTGTCATCGAGCAAAAATGGATTTCTCGGTTTGGTTTTACCATCGCGAAATTTTAAACAAATTGTGATCGATGAGGAGAAATTATTACTCTTTGTCAAAACACAGCCGTTATGCTAGGGGTAAGTTGAACGACGTGGAAAAATGTGTAAAAGAAAAAAGAAGAATGGCTGTGTTTCGGGAAATCAGGGGGGAGTGAAGTTAAATTTTTAAACGTCTATACAAAGGATACGTAGTTCGGTGGTTCCCAAAAAGACGAGAATAAATCGCTTTATTTTCCCGGTTTGGCTATTAATTTAACCATCCGCGACATACATTTTTCCTAAAAGGAAATGGGAATGAGTGACAATTTGGTTGTAGATTGGGCAAGTTTTGCGAGAAGATGCCTAGATTGGAGTCATTCTAAACCCCAAAGGGTTGGGGGGCAAAGGGAAAATTTTTTAAGGGGGACGAGGCGAAAATTGGCAAACGGGAAAAATAACAGGGACGTATAAAAGGGGTGAGCGAGCGAAAAACTCAATTCAAGACCCCCAAAAAATTTTAAATTGGGGGTTTTTTTTTTTTTTTTTTTTTTTTTTTTTTTGTTAACTCTCTCCAGGCAAACGGCATATCCGATCTTGATGAAAATTTAACAGGACCTTTGAAATCTCTGAACTTAAAGGTGTATTTTTTTTTTGGTACAATCGAAGAAATATTTCTCATGAATATAGTACTTTTACGATTTTTTTCAATTTTTAGTGCGATATTTTCGTGACATTTGGGCCAATTCTGACCAAACGGGTGGGCTACAACGTTCATATTATACATGGACATTAAGGTTATGGTGATGTAGTACCTTTTAAAAGAAAAAGTTTAAATAGTTGGCCAGAATCTATAGAAATAAAGCTTTTAATATAAGTTTTTTACGGTAAATAATACCAAATGACAGGTAACAATAGAAACTTGACAACAATCAGCTACAATGCGTAGGCAGCACAACCAAAGAACTTGCAAAAGTAAAGATATCCCATGCAAACTAATTAAAAAGCTCATCCATTCAACGCGGCGGGACTTTAGCGTTTTCCTAGTAGAGGACCAATGGATTTTTGGTGGCTATGAACGAGGTTCTTCAAAGATTCTTGTTGTGCCAGTCGAAAAGAGAGATAAGCAGACTTTAATTCATGAATGGATCCTACCTGGCACAACTGTAATGTCTGACTGCTTCAAGTCTTACAACACATTACATGAAGAGGGTTTCGAACACTACACAGTTTGTCCAGTGTTCTCCCCAGGAGGCCAAGTCTTGAGACCACTCGTTTCGAGTCGAGAAGTGAGTCGAGTCGCTCATTCTATGTCACCGGTGACTTGGGGTAAACGATAATCGGTAGTCTTGGGACCATTTTCACGGCTTGAGGCTCCGCCCCCAACAATCCCATAGTGACCAATAGAAATCTTTGTTACAAAATAAAATCGATCAAAATCACAGCTAGTTAGATTGAAATAATCGATCTCTTTATTATGAAAGCTGTGCTATTTTGTTTTTGTATTGTTGTTTTGTTGTTGTTTTTGAAAGGTAGGCCTAGATATCCAATGTCAGATAATTTTTTAAATGTACATATTTAATTTAAACTTGGTGTTTGATCAATTTGGAAAGGGGTGATGCATGTCTTAATACGGGTACGTTAATTTGCCGGTTGCTAGCTCACCGTGTTACATCTATTATTGCATTTACAACGTTCAACTAGATTGATATGTCACAATTTATAACTACCAAATCAATAACAAAACTGTTTGATCGTCTCAAATCGACAAAGTTCACAAGTCACCACCACATACCTCGTGGTTTGAAACGTGAAAAAACATTCGTTCCAACTTGTCCCCAAGACTACCGATTTGGCGATTTTGAGCGACTTGGAGGAATTCTCGACTCAGAACGTGTGTGAGTTGAAACGAGTGGTTTCAAGACTTGGCTTCCAGGCCCAGACCGCCCGGCAATAATTCCCTCCGCGTGGCAAAAAAAAAAAAAAAAAAAAAAATTAAAATATAGGCTAGTTTTTTTTTTAAATGAAGTCATCAAATACAACAATAAGTTGTAGTAATTGAACCGACAAATCTTAGATAATAAACACTTAGAAAGAATAACATCATCACCTTTATAGGGCCCATTGTACTCATTGTAGCAATAGGGACTACAGTAATAGGGAATATTCCACTTCCGCCAAATACTGTACGAATAGATTTTTAGAAGAAGTATTTCGTCCCGATTACAAATATGTACTTTGTTTTTTCGTGAAATAATAATCCAGTGATTTATAGCCGTTTTAAAAGCAGCAGTTTTTTAAAGCGGCAAAAACGACTGTGACGTCAGAACTGTGTTGATCCAACGCCGTCTGGATAAACATACATCCAGACCAAAGATGTTGGAATAGTATTATAATAGATCGAGATATACATCAAGACGGCGGTGTTTTAAACAAAGCAGCGCCTAGCGTAGCCTACAGTAATGTAAACAGATGGCGGACATTTTACATTTAACGCCTAGCCGGAAAACGATAAAAGTCGACATTGCAATCAAAAAACAAAACTGAAACAGTCCTAGGTCTAGGCCTAGACGTAGAAAATTATTTATAATACAACAGTCTAGGCCAATCGTTCCTGTAGGATATAGGCATTGGTATGTGAATACTAAAATTACTCACTTGACAAGCCCTAGGCTTAACTTGCCAACCCTAGGCCTGCACGTTCATGTTCTGACACACATCCCGCACAAAAACCTTACTTTGATGACTAATTAAAGCCTATTGTAGATAAAGAATACCATGATAGTCCTAGGCTATGCAAAAATTCAAGACAAAATGCTCGTTATTCTTTATCTCAATGATCTCGCGAAATCTCCTGTCACATACG
The DNA here is from genome assembly GCA_024449915.1 of Sweltsa coloradensis. Lineage (NCBI taxonomy): Eukaryota > Metazoa > Arthropoda > Insecta > Plecoptera > Chloroperlidae > Sweltsa > Sweltsa coloradensis. The sequence goes on from JAMZAV010002758.1 coordinate 29,324, forward strand.
AAAAAAGTAAAACAAAAGACGGTGAAAATGTACATCCCTGTGGAGTTGTTTGTGTTGAGCGGATGGGCGAGCACCGCCGTCTGTATGTAAATATGTACGAACATACGTACATTTAGTTTCCAATTGGCCTTGACTCAACACAGTTATTACGTAGTACTGTCCAAAGATGGCGCACGCTCGTTTTTGGCGCGCAAAACTGGGGGTCCAATTTACTTATTGTTTAAATTACACAAAAAACATTTTTTTTAAATAAAAAAAAAGTGCAGTGACTATTAAGAAATGAATAAGAATTAAAATAAAATACAAAATATCAAGTGGAATATTCCCTATTCACATAGCCTAGGCCTACATTACAAAGGAGAAAATAGGCTATGACTATGATTTCAATCAAATTTGAAATGTTCATACCACTAAACCAACTAAAGTAAGCTACTTTAAAAGGGCTTCAAAAACCTCAAAAACTCACCAAATCGAATCTAGGATCTCAAATTTTTTCCCCCGGACCCCCACTATTTTTGGCCGTACCCGGCAATGTTTATGGAATACCCAGTGAACATTTTTTCTGGGGAGAACACTGGTTTGTCACAAAGATAATTTTGTTGATTCTGACAGTGGGGCGCATACACAACATATTGAACGTGTGTGGAGGGAGGTTACGGGAATGTTCCCCGTTTTGGACGTAAGAAAAGTCATTACGAATCGTATTTGGCTGAATTCATGTAGAAACGTGGTCATATGGAACACTCTACGCGTATTCACGACTTCTTCATAGACATTGGAAAGTTGTACAAGATTTAGACCGTAAAAATAATAAATTTGCTTTGAAACTACTTTATATTAACAATAGAGAGTGTTAAAGGGGTTGTAGGTGCAGTGAAAATGTCAATAAAGATAAGAAAACAATAATTTGCCTTGTTACGGTACTACTTTCTGTTAACAGTAGCGACGTTAAAAGTGTTGAAAGTGCAGTAAAAAGTTATAAAAACAACGTTAAAAATGTGTTGGTGTATGAAAACAAGGTTGGGGATACTTGTTGTTACGTGGTTGGCAGCATTCGTTGAAAAATTTGCGTGCGAAGCGGAGTACCCTATACAATATTTTTACCCTACTTTCCCCTTCTCACCTCCCTTGTGTACAGGAATTACCGTGGCCTCTCTCCATGTTCCAGTGAGTCCTCTATTATTAGGCACATGTACATTGAGGTTTAACAGTACTATTTATGACTTCATGATCAAAAGATGTAGATTATACAAGGCCTACTGAATGATGTAGGCCTAGCCTAGCTTGCCTTAACGATCTTTGGGGCCATGCATATCTACAGTGCTGATTGCGAATCAAACGGAAATTGGGGAAGAAAACAAGACGTCATGCGCTCCGGTGGTTTTGGCTGGAACTATAATCGTGAGGATACCGAGTTGACAGCTGCACGGACCGTCATTGAGAATGGCTACGTTTTTACCAAAGAAAGCTGCTAATTTAAAACGATTGCTTAGTTTCCCAATGTAAGAACAAAGCAAGCGATCAACGGGAAACAAGCTTTCATACTTTTCCTAAAGATGGACAATACGATGTCGAACATGCTTACGGTGATAAAGAAAAAGTTGACAGGAAGAAGGCGTGGATCAAGACATTGCGCATTGACAAAAATGCCTCGAATTCAATGGTTGTTTGTTTTGTTCGGTTCTGAAATTATTCCTTTTTATTTACCAAAGGCCTAGGCCTTTTTTTATTGTTTATCCCGCTCCCAGTAGCAGTAGCTTCATAGTAGCAGCTATACAGTTGGTCCATCCCCCCCCCCCCCATTACCCTACGCCTAGGACAGGCTTTATGCTGATGCCTATTCACTAGACATGGGATTGTTTATTTGTATGTGTTGGGAGGGCTACAAGGGCAGGACTGACATGTTTAGGCCTAGTCTTCTGCCTCACTAACCCTTTAACCTACTTAGTACTTAGTTAATGTAAGACCATGGAGTTTAAATAGTACTGTCATGTGATTATGGGCCTCGTTGGCACGTGACTCTAGCCTAGAGGATAATATATTTATTAGTCTAGGCCTAAGTTCGTCTATACCTCCTCAGCCTTCGAACCCAAGTTTATTTCCAATTAGATTCACATGGTATGACTAAGCCAAAGCACAGGTGATTGCACGTAGGCCTAGACTGTGTTGGATAGGCTACATGTAGGTCCTGCAGTTGGCATTGCCGGGCTAGACTAGGGCCTGGGCCAGGCTAAACAGAACTTGGCAACAGGCCTAGACCCTACATATTCTTGACTAGTAAGTAGTAACCACCAATCTCTATTTGCGATTTGCCTAGTACCGTAACCTCTAGGTCTAGGCCTAGGCCTATGTGCTGCGGTGCTGCCTAGAATTGTATGACCTAAACTAGCCTTGGTGTAGGCTTAGGCCCTAGCTAGGGCGCATTCCGATACTCGCTACGTAGCGCAGTATCCGCGCTCCACCCATTCCGAAATTAGCTCCAAACGCCCCGCCTTGTGTTCCGAAATACGCTACTGGAGCATTCTCAGCGCGCTCCTAACGCTGAGGGTTTTCAGCCCGGCACTAGGAGCGTTCCGTGGAGTGGGGGTAAATCAAGATGGCGGCAACTGAAGATTTACGAAAGGACTGCTGAAAATAGCACGTAAACTGTAAGGATGTCTGCGTAGTCCATTAGTTCTCCAAGTTTAAGGTTTGGAAATAATTGTTGATGAAAGAATCAATGAAATAACCATTAATTAAGCATTCTTCTAATTAAGCAATCTGATAATTTCACGGTCAGCCATGTTTTAAACGCTACACCCGTTCCGAATGTTGGAGCATAATCATACGCTCCACTCCGCTACAGAGACGCTACAGCCGTAGCGACTGGAGCGAATATCGGAATGCGCCCTAGTAGACCCAATTAATGTTCTTCTAGGGTAGGCCTAGGTTAGGCCTGGGTCTACGCTATAACTAAACCCCAATTTAATACGGTACATTTTCCCTTTCATTCAAGGTTTCGCAAGTCTTGATTACATTCTAAATAAAGAAACATTTCGTTAAAATTTAAGTTTAACGCTATGTCTTGCATCGAATTTATCCTCATGTCTTCCGCCATCTTGACACGACTGCCATCTATATTTAACTTTAGGCCTATAGCCCAATAAAATAAACGCTGAGGCTATTCGACCGTAGCTACGGGAAAATTACGTTTCTCAATTCGTCCGTAGCATGAACGAACATCGGCGGAAATCACCGAAGGTACTCGAACTGTGAGTACGGAAAAATTAGGCCTGCTAATTTAACCGTAGGAACGGGAAGTAAATTACGTTAATTCAATAATAACCACTCTGAAAATATACGAATTATGTTATAATTAATAAAGATTGAACACAAACACTACCATTTCACTGTTGCCGGCGCGCCATGTTTATTATGACATTTACTTAGCCTAGGCCTACCAACATTTTCAATAAAATACTTTTATTATTTTTTTTTTTTTTAATTATTAAGTCTCTATTTGCAACAGGCAATGTAGCCCACTAGTGCAAATTTAATAGAGAAGGGAGGAGGGGAAACCCGGTACCGGCACATAGCCTACTCCTACCGAAAAGTACCAAGGGGACCAACGTCTTTACGTCCCATCCGATAGGACTGTGTACTTTTGACAGTCATATAGGTTCCTCCACTAACCCGGACTGCCGAGCAGACGACGCCAAGGTGAACGAAGCTGTCACACAAGCTTACGAACCCTAGTCTGCTCTAGCCAGCGATATACGTGTGTTTCAGGGCAGAGCGGCGACCCACTCAACCCCTGACCACGCCCGATGTTGCTTAAAACTTCAGTGTTCGAGTGGGAACTGGTTAAACGACCGCGGCTAAATCGCTGGTCCTTACCAAACCTTTAACGTTGCTATTTTAAATCTTAACTCGTTTTTTAATAAAATACTCTACTTACCAAACCTTTAACGTTGCTATTTTAAATCTAAACTCGTTTTTAACGGAAAGGATTTCGGGTGCGCTCTTATCGATTGTATCCTAGAACTAGCGCGACGCAGCACTTTTTAAACGCTTTTATCATCTAGAATTGTGTTTGCGACGGGGCCGAATGTAGTGAAATCATTTGCAAAAAAAACATGGACCCAAATAGAATGGTAAAAAAAAAACGACCTAACGAAGATTTGAACCGCCGACCTCTCGCATAGAATTCGGACGCTCTGCCACAATGCACTGTGATATTTGATGCTATTGGCCTAGTTACGTGGTATCCCGCGGACGATTCGGATACCTTCGATTATTTCCGCTGATCTTCGTTCATGCTACGGACGAATTGAGAATCGTAATTTTCCCGTAGCTACGGTTAAATAGTCACTTCCTAAAACAAAACGCAATAAGCACTAGCTAGGCCTATCTGGATCATCTTTGCATTGCGGATGGCATCCCTAGCCTAGCCCTAGGCTTTGGGTTTCCCTAGGTCCTAAAAACTTGAAGAGCTTGGCAAGACTTCAACATCATTAAGAGAGTAGGCCTATAGGACATGCGTTTTAAGCAAATTGCTGTTCGCTCGGCCGACTGACACTACAGGTGTCTGAAATTTTGAACATATGTCAAGAAAGTGGAAATATAGGGCTCTGCAGTAACACATTTCCAAATTTTGTTTTAAAATAATTTATAAAAAATAAATTAGTTTTTTTTTAAACTCCAAAATTGACTAGGCCTACATTCGTGATTTTTCGTGATCTTGGCCGAGCGAATAGCTATTTGCTAACTGCCAAATGTGTCCCATTCCCTCTTAACGCCGGTAAGGTAGGGCCTAGGGGCTAGGCCTAGGCCTACTAGCTAGCCTAGGGCAAAGATAATTAGACGAGTGAGCGCAGCGAACGTAGTCTACAACGCTACTCGATCGGGCCTTGGTCGTGATTAATTCTGTTAAATGTTAAATGTTTGTTAAATGTCTGTCTGTCCGGTCCCATACGGCCGAACGGCTAAATAGACTGAGCTGAAATTTTAAACAGACATCCGTGACCAGGTAACTGAGAACTGCTAACAAAATGAGCACAATCCGTTGCGATTTAAATCTGCAAGAAATAAAAAACCGAAAAATACGTTGAAATGTATAGGAATTATTTTAACGACAATGGTTTTCATTTGAAATAATATTTTTTGTTTGTTATTTACATGGCTGTGAAATGCCTTGCCCAAGGTTTATCGAATGTTGCATGTCAAGGTACCCCGAAATTCCGCTCGTAGATTGAGTAAACCTTGCAATCTTTACTCATATTTCGTACTGGCTAGGCCTATGTTTTCCATAGTATTGTCACAGATGATTGACTACACTGCGTTATAATATGCATTTCAAAACATGTTAAATAATTGAAAAAAAATACAATCCAGAAATTACAAAATCTTTCCCGACCATTGAACCCACGTCTCCCACATTTCGGCTATAACGGCGCTTTAGCCAACTCGACTAGGGAAACGCCAAAGTCGTTGTTAGACGAGTGAGTGAGCCATGTGTTGAGTACGCGGGAACATTTGCATTTAAGTTTGAATTATAATATTCGTATAAGTAATCGGGTATTTTAGTTTAGGTCATAGTTTAGCTCATAATGCTCCACTGTAGCCTATGATAGGCTAGGGAGGCCTTAGGTAGGGGGAAGAAAAAGAATGTTACCGGGTACTCAACACATGGCTCACTCACTCGTCTAACAACGACTTTGGCGTTTCCCTAGTACTATTAATAACTAGGTACGCCTACTAGCTAGGGCCTAGCTAGCCTAGGCCCTAGGCATGTCTGTAAGGTTAGGATGGTTAGGCCAATGACTAAAACATAACCTAGGCCTAGGTCCATAGACAGCTGCCACAGTATACCTGCTGTGTACTTACATATTTAAATCGCTTATCATTTCTAAATCTAATGCGGTTCGGCTAGGAGATTGAAAAACACAATATTATAACCAAATAACTTACATTGAAAATTAGACTAGACGCTAACCCAAGGCGCCAACCGACCATCGTAGAGGGAGCATGACGTCACGATCTTGAAGCAAACATATCGAGGCGAGACGAGCCCCCAAGACCACGTGACATTGGTACGCGCGGCGATGCTGTAGCCTTGTCAAAGATTAGGCCTTGTCTACATATAAAATGGTCTGGTATTGCTGTGCTTTTGGATGCAAAGAAGAGAATTCAAAAGACGGGCAGTATTCGTTTCACAGGAATGTAATACTGCTTTTTATTTTTAATAATTTTAGTAAGATTTTGTGCGCCTAGGGCTAATAACTAATTAATAATCAGCAAATATGTGACACCGTTAACCAGCCATTGATGGTCATCATAAGTATACAGTTTGGCCTAGAGTTGACCTGTCCTTAGGGCCTAAGCCTACCTAAACCTAAAAAACAATTAATTACAATTAGTAGCTAACTTAGAGATTTAAGGCTCATTCATAACCAACTTAGTAGCTAACTTAGCCTCTAACTTAAAGGTTTGTCTTATGGAAAACAACACGTCTGTTCATGACCAAACTTAGCCTTTAACTTACATTTATCAGCAACCGAATGTTTGCAAACTCCAAGGTTTTACTTAGCAGCTAACTTAACATTAAGCTTTTAACCAATCAGAGAGAGACTCGAGCCGACAATTTCCGGTCATATCCGATTGAAAACGTAAACAAACAGCAAAAATGGATCCCAATGAACATCAGCTATTGTTCGATGAAAAGCTATTGAACGAATTCATGAAAAGGCCACTGCTATATGTAAAATCTTCGTCTTTATACAAAGATAAGAATATAAAAGAAAACATTTGGCTATCGATTGGGGCAGAAATGTCAACTGACCGTCAGTATTATTAACGTTTATTGCGGTACTAGGCCTAGCCCCCAGCTAGGGCTAGGCCATGTGAGGTTATGTAAGGCTTACTTCACGTTGTCTTAAATAAATACGTTTATTATTTTTACCATCAATTATTGTTTAATAAACTGTACAGTCTATAGTCAATCAATTCTATAATGCTACCTAAGTAGAGCTAGGCTAGGCCTACTTACTGAATGCTGAATGTTATTGTATGTCAAGCATTGGCGCGATAAAAGTAAAGTAAACACTGCAAATCTGTGTTGTGATTGGTTTAAAAACATCTATCATGCACAGCCATCTAAAGTTAGAGGCGACGGTATGGCTGTAAAGCACTCTGCCACGAGCAACATCTAGGAGGCAGTGGCTGTTAAGTTAGCGGCCTAAATATCTATCATGAACAGCAACCTAAAGTTAGAGGCTAAGTTAGCTGCTAAGTTAGAGGCCTAAGTTGGTTATGAATGAGCCTTTAGACATAGGCATTTGCAAAATATAATGTGAAGTTTTGTTTACAGTTTTCCAAAGAATGAAATCAAGAGTAAATTATGACTCACTAATGAGATAATTTTACTCCCACCATCGCATACATTTAAATATGTTCGAAACATTTTGTGGAAAAGATGAAGTTATTATGTTTAAGGGCGCGTCAACCGTTAGGTCGTATTGCGCCTCCTGTGATTGTAGTTTATTATAATGAATCTTTTGACAGATGGAAATTGGGAGGGCAGGGCACTGACTCAAAACTGATGCAATTCCAAGCATTTTTAATTTCCCAATTATTATTATTATTATTATTATTATTATTATTATTATTATTATAACAAAATTGTAAATTATTTTTATCAATATTTTGCAATGAAAATTAACATGTATGCCTACCCTACTAACAATAGGCTAATGAGTGTGAGGCCTACTTGTTTCTTGTTTACAGGGTTAATAATTATTTTCAAGACTGCCCAGTGCCCACCTAAGTTATGTCAAGTGCATGTTTGCTATTACTGGTGTCTTCTTATTTACTTGTTATTGAGCAGCAAGAATTACTATTTCTTTATAATTCGTCCGTCAAATGAGATAAGCAAAATGCTTACACCTTAATCATATTTCTAAAAAACCTTCAGTAGAATTGCCGTTCTCGACGGGATTCGAACCCGGACCTCTTGACTCTATTCGGAAGGTCACGGGTTCGCATCCCGTAGAGACTAGCAATCTTAACTGAAGGTTTTTTACAAGATTTTCCTTAATCGAATGCAAGGGATTGAGTCCTCTGAAATAGCCCTCGGACATCCTTTCACAATGGTCCTATCAGCAACATACCTAGTTAGTCACAGCTGGGTCATTCCGGCTAAATCTGATGTGTCTCTACAGTGGGCACCCTACAAAAATATTATATAATAATATTATATTCGAAGTCTGTTGATAGGTGTCAAAATTAATGTTATCCATTTATTATTTTAAGTCTTGTACAGTTCTAATATAATTTTTATTTTTCAAAAATTTAAAATATAATATCATAACTAAATAAAAAGAGGCCTACAGCAGGCAAGGCGATGAAAAACAAGGAAATATAATATATCTTTTAAAGGGAATTTGCTATAATGTTGATAATGCAAAAAGATAGTCTAGGTGGTTATGCCTATGATTACATCCTATCTAGTAAAAAGTCATTAAAATGGTTCACACAAATAACATGCCACATACAAAATACACATGTCCAATATTAATAATAATTAAATATTAATTATTACTTAATTTCGCCCACACAAACCGTGTAGATCAAGACGTTGGCCTAAAGAAGGGGATTTAGATAGACCTACAACGACCAAATATTCACGATTAGTAAGTTGTTTGCATACAAAAATAATTGTTTGTTTCTTAGCTGTAGTTATGAATGAATGAATCCTTAGAAAAAGAGTGGGAACTGACAGATTCTCTTGAAAATGTAGGCTTGCGCGAACGTTATAGCCTTGCGCGCTATAGCAGCAGAGTTCAAAAGATACCAATGTCACGTGACTTTCCCGCTGCCCGCGCTGTGGATATGTTTGCTTCAACTCGCCGCGCTGCCAGGTATGCGCGATGCTCCCTCTACCCAATATAAGTTCGATGTACCGACCGAGTTGTAGTTGTACTTGTAGGCCACTTGTTGTCGAATGGAGGCAGGAGGCACTGAAATTATCGACTAGTCGAATCTACAGGTATAAAATTAGCAGCATGTAAACCAACGTAACATACAAAATTCCACAGACGAAACCCAAATAATAAAGCTTATAAAAAAAACTGCTCTATATTTGGAATTTCTATTAGTATTCATTAACATGACTAGCTACATTATTCAAAATATCACCTTGTGTGTGTGCATTGACAAAGAAAAGTAAAAAGGATATTTTAGAGTCGACTTTACTTTTTACGTTAGCAAGCAAGCTGTGGTACGCCCGAAGAAAAGAGTTTTATTTCGGGCACCTGTAGAACGGAACGAAGTTCAAAATCAGAATTTTGTGAGGCGAAGAACTCGGGTTACTAACTGAAACTGCAGGTTAACTTGAAGGACATTTATAGAAGGACAAAGTGGAAAATGTAAGTTGTTATTAGGGAAGGGCCTATTTTGAAGGTTGGCCAGTGGATAATAGGTCAAGTTTATAATAAGTACCGGTATGTGGAAAAAACTAGGCCTAATGTAAATTTGTCCAGCTCAATCATACAATAATCCTACAATAAAACATATAAACACAACACAATTAGTAGTAGGCCTAATTAGTAGAAGTAAGATAAAAATAAACATTGAAGGAAAAAAATTGTTTTTCAAGACCTTAGGAGTCATGGTAGACTATTTACTTATTTTCAAAGAACATATCAGTTACATCTCCAAGAAACTTGCTTAAAAAAACTGGGTTTATGCAAAGAAATGATTGGAAATTGTTAAAGTGGGTGCGTCGACTAGTTTATAACAGTAACACCATTGTTGCTACACACTTCCACTATTGTCCTACCATTCTTATGGACCTAAATAAAATGACCTTGATGTTCTCAAAAAAACTTCAAAACAGAGGTATGGGGGCAACTCTTCAATGTCACAGACTAAGTTTAAGATGCCACTGTGCACCAATACTGAATGTATCATGTGATGCTAAATAAAAACAATAAATTACAACACACAGAATTGACATGCTCGAGCAACTTAGTGGCTCAGTGTTGAACAACTAAATAAATTAACTAGAAAAAATTGCAACCAAGAGTAGGGCCTACTTACACTTTTCTCAGTGTTTGTTCTAAAAAACACATCATGATGTGCATGGTCATCTTACTAGATCTACTCAAGATTTCTACATGCCTAGTAAAAAAAGTGCTGTGGGCAAAAATCCCCGTTTGTGAATGGATTAAAAAAATTCAACGAGTTACCTAGTAAGATCTAAAACTGTTGATGGTTATAATAAATCAAACTTTAAAAGTGATACACAAAAGTGGGTTCAAACTGAGTTTCCACTTAACTGTGTGAAAATACCAAGTTATGTACAGCCAGAAAATAATAGTAGAGAACAGCTGCTAAACAGAAGCGCGTTGTTGGATGAGCGTAATTGGTGCATTGAGCTGCCATGTGTTATGCGGATTTTCTGTTGTTCTGTAAAAAAATTATAACTAAGTTCAAGATTTTTTTTAAATTAAATTAAATTAAATTAAAAATAAACTTTTTTAAAAAAAATTAATCATAATTTTAAAAAAGAGAAAAAAATCAAAAATTGCGATTTTTATAAGAAATAATTATTCGATTGCGCTCAAATTTCACACGAATAAAATTCATGAAATTAAGGTTCTGTGAAAAAATCATTACAATAGGATAAAGCATGTAGGTGTAATATGTAAAAAAAAATGTTTTAAAAAAGAAAAACCCGCAAAATTTCTATTTTCATGAAAAATAATTTTTCGATTGCGCTCAAATTTCACACGAATATCTTAATTCATAAAATTAAGGTTCTGTGGAAAAAAAATTGAAATCGGATAAAGCATGTAGGTGTAGTCGAAGAAATTTTTTAAAAATTGAAAAAAATCGTAAAATTGCGATTTTCACGAGAAATATTTTCCGATTGTGCTCAAAAACGTGGCAGTTCTAAGTTCAGAGATTTCGAAGGCCTCCATAAAATTTCATGGCAATTGTGGTATTGGTTTACCCGAAATCGTGTTAACAAACACACAAAAATACAAAAAGAAAGAAAAAAAAACATTCCGGATTTTTTTCTCCAGTGTAGTGAAATGGAATCTTCGCTTCGCTCGCTACGCTCATCCAATAATACTACTACTAGGACTGGTTCTAAGTATATTTTTGCAAATTAGCTGTTTGACTGTTGAGTGTTGAGTTATTAGTAATCAGTTCAAGATCTTGTCCCACATCCAAACAGTAAATCGGGTATGGGGGGAGCAGCACACTAGGTACATCTTAGTTGCCGGCTAGCCAAGGCCAGGCACAACCACATCGTCAACATTTTATTTTAACTGCCGCGTTGTTGGATGAGCGTAATTGGTTTCATTGAGCTGCCATGTGTTATGGGGGATTTTCTGTTGTTCTGTGAAAAAATGATTACTAAGTCGAAGATTTTTTAAAATTAAATTAAATTAAATTAAAAATTTACTTTATTTTTTTATTAATCGTAATTTAAAAAAATAAAAAATCGTAAAATTGCGATTTTCATAAGAAATAATTATTCGATTGCGCTCAAATTTTTAACACGAATATATTAATTCATAAAATTAAGGTTCTGTGAAAAAATCATTACAATAGGATAAAGCATGTAGGTGTTCTAAGCCAATAAATTGTTTTTAAAAAAGAAGAAAAAACTGTAAAATTTCGATTTTCATGAGAAATAATTTTTCGATTGCGCTCAAATTTCAAGAATATTAAATTCATAAATATAAGGTTCTGTGAAAAAATCATTAAAATCGGATAAATCATGTAGGTGTTATAAGTCGAAGAAATTTTTTAAAAATCGAAAAAAAAATCGTAAAATTGCGATTTTCCTAAGAAATAATTTTTTGATTGCGCTAAAAAACGTGGCAGTTCTAATTCAGAGATTTCGAAGGCCTCCAAAAATTTCATCACAATTGATCGGTTCAGCCGGAATCGTGTTTTAAAAAACACACAATAATACAAACAGAAAAAAAAGAAAAACATTCCGGATTTTTTTCTCGTGTAGTGAAATGGAATCTTCGCTACGCTCATCCAACTAGGCCGCTTCTGATTAAAATTCCCTTTAAGAAGAAATTGAACAGGCCCACATACATAATACTATAAAATACAAAATCTATCGAAAACCCAAGATGAGATTGAACACTTTGCAAGGGGGAATAGTGTAGTATTACTAGGAAAACGCTTAAGTCCCGCCGCGTTGTTGGATTGAGCGTAATTGGTGCATTGAGCTGCATTGAGTTACGCGGATTTTCTGTTGTTCTGTGAAAAAATCATTACTTATTCGAAGATTTTTTTTAAATTAAATTAAATTAAATTAAAAATTAACTTAATTTTTTTATAAATCATAATATTTACGTAATTTTAAAAAAGAAAAAAATCGTAAAATTGCAATTTTCATAAGAAATAATTATTCAATTGCGCTCAAATTTTACACGAGTATATTAATTCATGAAATTAAGGTTCTATAAAAAAATCATTACAATAGGATAAAGCATGTAGGTGTTATATGTCAAAGAATTGTTTTAAAAATCGAAAAAAATCGTAAAATTGCGTTTTTTATAAGAAAAATTTTCCCGATTGCGCTCAAAAACGTGGCAGTTCTAAGTTCAGAGATTTCGAAGGCCTCCATAAAATTTCATCGCAATCGGAGTATCGGTTTAGCCGGAATCGTGTTAACAAACACACAAAAATACAAAAAAAAAAAGAAAAAAAAACATTCCGGATTTTTTTCTCCAGTGTAGTGAAATGGAATCTTCGCTTCGCTCGCTACGCTCGCTACGCTCATCCAATAATTATCTAGAATGGAATTTAAAATATTTGATAAAGGTGCAAATTGTAGGCCTATTATGCAAGGGAAGTTGATAGTTGAGTAAAAGGGTGGGGTACACCAGATGTCCCCACTTCCAAAATTCTACAAAATAATAATAGATCGGTGAAGAACATGGGTCTGCACTTTTTTTGAAGGAATTAGGCCTAGGTTTTTTTACACAGTTTTTTGGATGAGCGTAGCGAGCGAAGCAAAGGTTCCATTTCACTACACTGGAGAAAAAAATCCGGAATGTTTTTTTTCCCCTTTCTTTTTTTGTGTGTTGACGATTCCGGCTAAACCGATATTCCATTTGCGATGAAATTTTCTGGAGGCCTTCGAAATCTCTGAACTTAGAACTGCCACATTTTTTAATGCAATCGGAAAATTTATTCTCATGAAAAAAAATTTTACGATTTTTTATTATTATAATAAATTTCTTTGACTTGTAACACCAACATGCTTTATCCGATTTTTATGATTTTTCCTCAGAACTTTAATTTTATGAATTTAGATATTCGTGTGAAATTTGAGCGCTGCAATCGAAAAATTATTTTTTCTCATGAATATTAAAATTTTACGGGTATTTTTCTTTTTTAAAACATTCTTCGACTTATAACACCTACATGCTTTATCCGATTGTAATGATTTTTTCACAGAACCTTAATTTTATTGGATGAGCGAAGCGAAGACTTCAATTTCACCGACCCCCCAAAAAATTTAGCTCGGTTGTTTTTTTTTGTTTTTGTTTTTTTTTTTTTGTTTTTCCGTCTGTTTGTTCGCTCTCTACCGGGCAAACGGCATATGCGATCTTGATGAAAATTTGACACGACCTTCGTTTTCTCTGAACTTAGACTTGCCACGTTTTTGCGTACAATCGAAGAAATATTTCTCATGAATATCGTACTTTTACGATTTTTTTCGATTTTTAGTGCGATATTTTCGTGCCATTTGGGCCAATTCTGACCAAACGGGTGGGGCTACAACGTTCATATTTCACATAGACATTAAGGTAATGGTGATGTATTGCTTTCTGAAAGAAAAAGTTGAAAAAGTTAGCCAGAATCTAGAGAAATAAAGCTTTTAATATACGTTTTTTGACTTTTTGTGCGATATTTTCGTGCCATTTGGGCCAATTCTGACCAAACGGGTGGGGCTACAACGTTCATATTATACATGGACATTAAGGTTATGGTGATGTAGTACCTTTTGAAAGAAAAAGTTGAAAAAGTTAGCCATAATCCATAGAAATAAAGCTTGTAATATAAGTTGATGGATGAGCGTAGCGAGCAAAGCGAAGATTCCATTCTACTACACTGGAGAAAAAAATCCGGATGTTTTTTTTTTTTTTTTTTTTTTTTTTTTCTTTTTGTATTTTTGTCTGTTTGTCCGCACGATTCCGGCTGAACCGATACTCCGATTGAGATGAAATTTTATGGAGGCCTTCGAAATCTCTGAACTTAGAACTGCCACGTTTTTGAGCGCAATCGGAAAATTATTTCTCATGAAAATCGCAATTTTACGATTTTTTTCGATTTTTAAAAAAATTCTTTGACTTATTACACCTACATGCTTTATCCGATTTTAATGATTTTTGCACAGAACCTTTATTTTATGAATTTAGATATTCTTGTGAAATTTGAGCGCAATTGAAAAAATATTTATCATAAAATCGAAATTTTACGTTTTTTTTTTTTTTAAACAATTCTTTGACTTATAACACCTACATGCTTTATCCGATTGTAATGATTTTTTCGCAGAACCTTAATTTTATAAATTTATATATTAGTGTTAAATTTGAGCGCAATCGAGAAATTATTTCTTATAAAAATCGCAATTTTACGATTTTTTTAACAATTACGATTAATAAATTAAAAAATTAAAGTTAATTTTTAATTTAATTTAATTTAATTTAAATTTAAAAAAAAATCAACTTAGTATGATTTTTCCACGAACAATAGAAAATTCGCATAACACATGGCAGCTCAATGCCCCAAATTTACGCTCATCCAACAACGCGGCGGGACTTAAGCGTTTTCCTAGTTTCGGTAAATAATACCAATTGACAAGAAAACAAAAGAAACTTGACACATTCACGTACAATGCGTAGGCAGCAAAACAAAGCACTTGCAAAAGTAAAGATATCCCACGCAAACTAAAACCTTTAAAAGCTCATCCATCAACGCGGCGGGACTTTAGCGTTTCCTAGTGAATTCTTTACATTCGTGTTAAATTTGAGCGCAACCAAATGATATTTCTTATAAAAATCGCAGTTTTTAATTAATTAATAATTTAATTTTTTTAAATTATGTTTAAATTAAAAAAAAAAAAAGTTTATTTTTTATTTAATTTTAAAATTTTAAAAAAATTCTTCAACTTAGGAATGATTTAATCACAGAACAACAGAAAATCCGCATAACACATGGCAGCTCAATGCACAAGTACGCTCATCCAACAAACGCGCCTGAAAAAGCGTTTGCGAAGCTTCCTAGTTATGAAAACTCTTCACAGCATACCTAAAAAATAATGCATATGGATAGGATATGAATGAAATGTTGCACAAAAATGAGATAAAAAAAATTTTTTAGACTAGGAAAACGCTTAAGTCCCCCGCGTTGTTGGATGAGCGAAATTTGGTGCTTGAGCTGCCATTGTTATGCGAATTTTCTGTTGTTCTGTGGAAAAATCATTTTTAAAGCTGAGATTTTTTTAAATTAAATTAAATTTAAAAAAAAATAAACTTCATGTTTTTAAATTTGTTTTTAATTAATCGTAATTGTAAAAAAAGAAATCTTTTAAAATTGCGATTTTTATAAGAAATAATTTTTCGTTTGCGCCTCAAATTTAACACGAATATATTAATTCATAAAATTAGGTTCTGCGAAAGAATCATTACAATCAGATAAAGCATGTAGGTGTTATAAGTAAAAGAATTGTTTAAAAAAGAAACAAAACCCGTAAAATATCGATTTTTATGTAAATATTTTTCAATTGCGCCAATTTCACAAGAATATCTAAATTCAAAAAATAAAGGTTCTGTGCAACAATCATAAAACGGATAAACCCATGTAGGTGTTGATAAGTCGAAGAAATTTTTAAAATTGAAAAAAATCGTTAAAAATTGCGATTTCATGAAAAAAAAAATTTCCGATTGCGCTCAAAAACGTGGCAGTTCTAAGTTCCGAGATTTCGAAGGTCTCCATAAAATTTTATCGCAATCGGAGTATCGGTTTAGCCGGAATCGTGTGGAAAAAACAAACAAAACTACAAAAAAAAAGAAAAAAAGAAAGAAAAAAAAACATTCCGGATTTTTTTCCAGTGTAGTAGAATGGAATCTTCGCTTCGCTCACCCAAACCCAACAATCATTTAAATACTATATTATACTGTATTTTATTTATAAAATTAAACGAGTGAGCGCAGCGGAACGGAGTGAACTCAAACGTTCAACTCAAACGGTTTCTTTTCTGTGTTCTGCGTGTGTGTACATCGAAAATCGCCGAATCGCTGAACAGTTTGCGCTTGAAAATTTTAAACAGACATCCGGTACAGTTACTGAGAACTGCTAACAAAATCAGCAAGATCCATATCGATTTAAACCTACAAGAAATAATAAATTAAAAAAATAGGCTGCCAATGTATACAAATTATTTTTAACGACAATGGTTTAGTCTTTTGAAAAGATATTTTTTGTTTGTTATTCGCCTGGCCGTGAAATGCCGTGCCCATGCAAGGATATTGCACGTCAAGGACCCCCAAATTCCGCTCGTATATTGAGTAAACCTTGCAATATTTTCACGTATTTCGTACTGGCTATGTTTACCATAGTAGGCCCTATTGCCACAGATGATGGTTAACATGGTAACATGTTTAATAATTTTTTAAATACAGTCCAGAAATTACAAGATTTTTCCCGACTAGGGGATTGAACCCATGTCTCCCACATTTCGGCTATAAGAGCGCTTTAGCCAACTAGACTAGGGAAACGCCAAAGTCGTTGTTAGACGAGTGAGCGAGTCATGTGTTGAGTACCCGGGAACATTTGCATTTAAGTATGATAATTATATTCGTATAAATAATAGGGTACTTAAGTTTAGGCATAATGCTCCACTGTACCCTTTATGATAGGCTAGGGAGGCCTAAGGTGGGGGGAAGAAAGGAATGTTACCGGGTACTAAAACACATGGCTCACTCACTCGTTCAAACAAGGACTTTGGCGTTTCCCTCGTAATCCCAAAATTTGGCCTTCAAGAGCTTAACATTTGTACTTTGTATTGATTAGTACGCTGTATCCCCGTGGTCATCCATACTAATTGGCCAGCTGTCAATAAATTTTTGAATTTAAAATAATAAAATACCAATAAAGTATAGGGCATATGATCATGACAGGCCATGTGCTCATGTGCTCTCATCTTTTCAGGTCTGTTGATTGTAATGTACATTTGGTTAAACCAGTAGACTCTTAAGTGTAAAATAACCACAACAATAATCTAAACTCTAAAGCAAATAGTGTCCTAGTCCTACATTACCATAAATAATTTGAGTCAAATATTAATACCTGGATTGAAAGTCCACATTGTTTTAAAGCTCTTTACGTACACCCACCATGTTCAATGTTTTGCCCAGCTCTAGTTCTTGGTCGGCTTCACGAAGATGGCCGAGCTATCCGTCTACCCGGAGTGTATGGTCCAAGGTTGTTGATGTTAGTCACAGCCTGCTCGAGCTGTTGCAAAAGGAATTTACGAGGAAGGCTGTGGCCACAAACAGTCTGATAACTACTTTTTTTATTACATTGACTCAAGTAAGATTTCTGTTATCAATGAAAATTGAATGTTATAAGTTCAGAAATTGATTCTTTATTAGCATATTGAAACATAGGCCTAGATGACATTTAAAATTGTAGCCTCGAGGGCAAATTTACGAAAGATCTGCATAAACACCATTATTTAAATAAATAAATTGCCTCTTTGCAGACTTGATTTCAGTGAATGATTTAATTGAAGTGAATATTAACCAGCTCTGTCCAGACCTGCAGGGTGATTCTGTAGGCCCTAAGGTTTGCTTTAAATGTGATGAATAACGACACCATGTTAAACATACGGTGGCTTCAAATTTAACACAGCTCTAAGAAAATCCCCCTGCAGACCTTCCTCGGTGAGCGAAGAGAGACTCTTCCTGTGCATTCTAAAATTGTACAAAGTTAAAAAGAACATTCAGAACATAAAAACTAGGGTTGGGATTCGATTATAAATTTGTAATCGATGTCAATCCAATAATTTTGACATCACATCGAAAAACAATTCGACACCAAAATTATTTTCGACATTAAAAAAAATTATTAATTTAAAAAAAAAATCTTTTTTTAAAATGTAAAAATATGGTACGTACTTAATAATGCAAAAGGTGAAATATGGTTTTTACTTGGTTCCAAAATCGATTTTCCCAAAAACGATTTTGTCTTTTTGTCAATCGAAAGTAAATTTTGCTTTGACATCGATGTCAAATCAAAATAATCGGTGTCAAGTCCAAACCCTAATAAAAACATTAAAAAAACAACATGGGATTAAATAAACACTGCTTGGAAACGGTAAAGGGTTTAGAAATTTTTATGTTTATTTTCAAAGAAAATGTTTGTCACAATTTACAGTTGACATATTCATCCTTGGTTGATCTAGTATTATCGTATTGTGGCGACATACTGATTAGGCAAGTTTCATTCTCTTGCAATAAACTAGTTTTCATAACATCTTTCACTTTCAATGTTTCGATTTACGTTCAACAATAATTTTACCCATACTTAGATGCGTTTTAAACAGGATGGTAGCTAGCACTTTCTTATAGGGCAGATCCTCCAATTTAAAACAATAACCTGGTGTGTTTGCTAGTGAACTACAATATTATGTGCATACCCAACAGCTCACATCGTTTGGCAAAATATGTGCCAGTGGGTTCACTCAGAAACTTTATTTAAAGTATGAATTAAAATTACTAATGTATCACAGTATTTTGTTTATTGAAAACAATATTTATTGACTTATTTTGTAAACAACAGTTTATTGGCTTAAAGTTATTCTAATGACACTGTTCATTGTACATGAGATTAGATTAGTTCTTCATACCCCGACGGAACCAGAGCTAGAAGAAAATAACTAAATAAAGGTATTTCAAAATAACTAAACTTAAAAGTAAATAGTATTGATCAAAAAAAAATCCTTCTATCTTTTTAGACATCAAATAGTCGTATGGTACTTAAAACATAAGTCCTGTCGGCTTCCAAAACATTTTTTTCTAGATTTGTGGGCTAACTCGACCGGATGACCGATAATACTGTTCACGGTTCTTCATCATCACAAATATGTTGACTACAGTACGTACTCCATTACGGCAGAGTGGATGAAATTAACAACAATTAAACAATAAATACAAACTTTGTTTACCAAAGATTACCACATACCAAAAATTCCAATCATTTTTTTCAAAACTAAAATGTTAGTAATTTCAGTTAGGTCCCTTTAAGCAGTTTGTGAAAAGTTGTGGACAAAATTCCGACTGAAAATGCCACTCACGTCAAGAAAGGGACATACTGTACGACCGCTTAGCAAGTAGATGTTTTACACTTTATAGATTAATGTATAGTTTCTAATCAAAAAAAAATTAACTCTTCAAGGACCTTTTAAAAAAAACTACTTTTCAATTCATGGTTCTCCGCGTGACGTCACGCGTAGTCTGCTTTACGGCAGCGGCCATGTTGTGATACAGCCGGTGACTGGTGGGCGTACCGGGACCGGGCGCATCTAACTATTGGCAAAACCTTCATCAAAAGTGATATTTGCCAACTACAAAAAGAAATTAGTTGGTCAAGACTTGGCGAGATAAAGAAAGTAAAATTGTTCTATGTAATGGCGTTGACCCCTACGACCTCTGCAGAAGCGTTATTCTCGGGAAGTTTTCCTTTTTGCCTAGTGTAACGTACGTTGACATCGTCAACTACTTGGTGTTATCAACAAACAGTGTTTCAAAGGACCAAATGAAGGCATACAAATCTTTGGAAGCTCAAACTTCTTTCCCAAATGGATGGGTCGATCTTTGTATCAACACCAATGTTTAACAACAGATAAAGTGGTTCTTCTTGGCAAAGTTAGTAGCCCCCAGGCTAGGCCTAGAGTCTAGTAGCCTTTCCCTATCCTACAATGTAACATAGGGCACTGTGTAAAACTATATCTAGGCCTAACCATATGCTTGAAGGGTGGATAGGCCTGGCCCTATTCATCAACGTAGAATATTTATTGACATTTTCTAGTGTAGGGTTTGGCCCTAGGCTCTATCCTAAAATGTGACATAGGGGGCCCGCACTAAAGGTGTAGGCCTAGGACCAGGGCCAAATTAAGATGCGGAATCTAAAAATGTGGTTACTGGTTAGGGTAGGGCCTAGGTCTAGCCCTAGCTAGACTTAGGCCTACTAGACTCTAGGCCTAGGGGCTACTAACTTTGCCAAGAAGAACCACTTTATCTGTTGTTTTTAAAAATTTGGTGTTGATACAAGGATCGACCCATCCACTTGTAAAGAGTTGTGAGCTTCCAAAGATTTGTATGCCTTTATTTGGTCCCTTTGAAACACTGTTTGTTGATAACACCAAGTAGTTGACGATGTCAACGTACGTTACACCGGCAAAAAGGGGAAAACTTCCCGAGAATAATCGCTCTCGCAGAGGTCGTAGGGGTCAACGCCATCACATAGAACAAATTTTTCTTTCGTATCTCGCCAAGTCTTGACCAACTAATTTCTTTTTGTAGTTGGCAAATATCACTTTTGATGAAGGTTTTGCCATGGTTAGGTGTGTCCGGTACGCCCCCCAGTCACCGGCTGTATCGCAAAAATGGCCGCCGCTGACTAGTCACGTGATAGTTGTGACGTACGTTAGAGGTCTGCACGGGGTGGGCTTGGCCCGCGGGCCGGGTTCGGGCCTTGTTATGCAATTAAGTCGGGCCCGGGCCGGGCTTGGGCCTGCTTCTCACTGAATGAGACGGGCTTTTTCGGCTTTATGGTGTAAATTTGAAATCGGTATTTGCAATTACGATCATAGAAATGTTTTTCGACCAAAATTTCAAAAACATTTTGTTCCTCGTAAATAGTACTTTTCATCCCCACCGTGACGTTCATTCTATATCCCATGAAAAAACTAAAAAAAATCCACATGCTGTTACTTTGAGTTTAACCTCTGAACGGGCTGGTAACGGGCCTACTTTCACTTATGGCGGGCCCGGGCCCTTTTATAAGCTAGTTTAATACGGGCTCGGGCCGGGCCCGGGCCTGAAATTCTGGGCCGGGGCCGGGCTTCTAGAAGTAGGCCCCTGCAGTCCTCTAACGTACGTGCAACCTATGAATAGGCCCTATATACACTAATAAAAAAACAAAAAAATATTATTATATTTGTCTACGTCAAATTAAGACTTTGGTTAGCTACTCAAAATAGGGATGTCTTTGTTGAAGACCCAAGATCAATCCACTGGATTTGATTTTCAAAGCTTATAATTCAAAGCAATATCATCCCATCTCCTCTCCACTTGTCACATAGGAAGTGAATCTGACGTGTCGATCGCTAACGTGTTACTTCTAATGATGTTTCACGGAATGCCTGGATCAGTCTCTACATTCTGTAGTATTCTGGTACTAGAACGCGGGTGCCTGTTGGGTGGTGCCTGCCAAGAGCGTTTTAACCCCACCGGCTGCAACCACTGACCTCTATAACTTTAAGTCGACTGCGCATGCTATACTGTAACCTTGAAGCCAACATGGGCCTTTAAAACGATGGGCGAAAAGGCCGAAAACCAATGGGCCTACTGGGCGGCCATTTACACCGTCCCCTGATTGTATTGCAATTCCATTGCGATTTCACCGCCGTCTAGATATGTAAATCTTAACGTCCAGATGGCGGTTTGTGACTAGCTTATTTTGAGGTTATTTGACTAGTAGACCTACATTACAGTGGTCTATTTTACTTATCAGGGTCACTCAGGATGCCTAGGAATATTGTTTCCTGCAGTGTTACACTAAATAAACTGATAAACACAGGTCAGTGACACAGGTGAAAGAGTCTATTATGTTTAGTTATTTTGAATCTGCCGCTGATTAGGGACGTTGGAAATGAACTTCCGCCCACTTTCCATCTCAATATTTGCCAGGTATTTCATCAGCAGTCCAGGTACGTATAAGAGGTCAGTAGCTGCAACTCCGCGGAAAAAAAAGCAATATGGTGAAGTGACGGGACTTAAAAGAGTGAGGGACTCGAAGGAAAACATAAGCGCCGCAGAGATGAAACTTCTAAGGCGCAAAGCGAGAATATCAAAGTTTGACGAAGTCAAAATTATCACTAAAACCTGTCACAGTATTGTAAGTCACTAGTTAAACTATGGAGAGTAATGCTTATCAATTAAGAGGGAGCTCGACGTGCAACAGACAACATAACATAATATGCTTGCACTAACAAAAACAAGTGATACACAGGCCTTTAGGCATGCTTGATGTATTTTCTTTGAATTTAAATCACTACCAGCGAGAGTCTGATAAGCACAGTCAATAACTGCACCTGCTTCTAGCCAAAGATCTTGTGAAATCTGGGGACTACAACCAATGCCTTTGTAACGATGTGATTAAAATCGCTTTGATTCCCGTAACAAAGGCCTAGTCTCTGTACTATTCATACAATGTAGCCAATTGTGAAGCAGTGTTTAGTCAAACAAAGTAAGACTTTATGGATGCCAAGATGGCACTGAGTTACTTCTCTATGTTTAAATAAAGCATCATATGAAAGGTGACTCGTCACCCCCCGACCCGGCGCACGTTGGAATGCGGGTCTTATATTATTTCAACATATCAACAACACTTAAAAACAAAATGGCTCTTAGCCATCGTGTGTTCTTATGTGTCTGGTTAAAGGGGACTGTTCCTAGAAAACATTTTTTCACATACAGAGCACGAGTAGGGCTTCTCGCCCCTGTGTGTTCTCATGTGTTTTAGTAAGGTTACCGCTCGTAGAAAACTTTCTTTTACATACTTGCAAGAAATGGCTTCTCGCTTGTGTGTGGTTTTCATGTGTGTGGTAAGGTGACTGTTATTAGAAAACGTTGTTTTACATACAGGGAAAACGGGGAAAGGGCTTCTTGCCCCTGTGTGTTCTCATGTGTGTAGTAAGGTGACGCTCCTAGAAAACATTTTTCCACACACAGAGCACGAGTAGGGCTTCTCGCCCGTGTTTTGTTTTTCATGTGTGTGGTAAGGTGACTGTATAAGAAAACGTTGTTTTACATACAGAACACGAAAAAAGGGCTTCTCGCCCGTTTTGTGTTCTCATGTGTGTAGTAAGGTGACTGCTCCTAGAAAAACATTTTTCCACACACAGAGCACGGGGTAGGGCTTCTCGCCCGTGTGTGTTCTCATGTGGGGGTGGGAAGGTGACTGTTATTAGAAAACGTTGTTTTACATACAGAACACGAAAAGGGCTTCTCGCCCGTGTGTGTTTCTGTGGGGTCGTAAGGTGACTGCTCTGAGAAACATTTTTCCACATAAAGAGCAACGAGTAGGGCTTCTCGCCCGGTTTTGTTCTCATGTGTGTGTTAAGGTTACAGCTTTAGAAAACGTTTTTTTTACATACAGAGCAAGAGAATGGCTTCCCCGCCCGTGTGTGTTCTCTTGTGTCTGGTAAAGTCACCGCTCTGAGGAAAACGATTTTCCACATACGAGCAAGAGAAGGCTTCTTGCCCGTGTGTGTTCTCGTGTGCGACCCGATGTGAACGATTAGACGACACTTCGTGGGAAAACCCTTTCTCCACATGCATCACAACCATATTCAGAATCTTCTTCATGCGATCTCTTGTGCGTCAGTAGGAGACTGCGGTCACTGAATGACTCATCACAAATCTTACATCTAAATAACTTGCTGTGTTGTTCCTCGCGTCTTGCAGAACTAGGAGGATCGGTAAAGCTCTCCTCACGCGGCTTAACCGAGGTGGGGGGGCGCAAGTGCAGCTTCACGCGGGAACTACCACCAGGCTTTGAAGAGTTGAACGTTAGTTCTTCAGATTGATGCCCGGAATGAAGGCTGTGACCGGATGGCAACAGCAATTCATCTATAAAAAAATACACATACTTTATTGATTCGCTTATAAATTAAAACCGAGTAATGGCCGCACCCTTAATTGGGGCACCCAAAACTTTAAAGATTAGGATATAAATACTATTGACAAATGGCTTCACATAATGGCTACAGGCCACTTAGTAAATTTCAAATGTAATCATTATTAAATGTATCCTAGGCATATTCTCACATACTAAATACGAACTACTAACTACTCACACAGCTAGAGAAACTGTTCCCAGATATACACACTACTTGTAGTAGTGTTTGCTAAGCCCAACCAAAGTAATATATTGCTTTAGTGATGACATCGGATACCCGGAAACCGGTTCTATAGAGATCCGGTTCCGACTCTTCAAAACGGTTCTATTTTTTCAAGTACTACTATACAACAGTGAACTTCACGGACACGTTTACTCCCCGTTTTTTTTTTTTTTAATTTTGCCTCGGGTGGCTGGGGCTGTGCCCCAGACCCCTTTGTTTCCCACAGAATAAGACTTTAAAATTGTGTGCACCCCCACAATAATAACTCACGAGCCGCCCCTGCGTATCACTCATATCACAAGCAAAACCAGTGTGTAGGGCCGATACGACAAATTTCTAGCGCTAGAAGTGCATATACGCCCCTATACACACCACTGCCCTCCACCCCTAATCTCACGCGCTGAACTGTGGCAGTAGACTAGTCCGTTTGGGCCAAGGGATTAAGCCAGTCGGTTCATCTATAGTAAAAATATTAAAATTTTGTAATCTTGAAAATCAGCTCAAAACACAACAGGTCATGCATAAATTTACTAGCAAATGGTTAAAATATGTTTTGTCGTCAATCAGAAAAAAACCCACTGGAGAGTTAGAAAAAAAAACATGGGTTTTTGCCAACCCTGCACTCCCCCCTCCGTGCCACACCAATAGTGGGTACAGCACTCGCTTAGCTAGCTAGCTAGCTTTTTGAAGTTTTAAGTTTGCGTGGGATCTCTTTACTTTTGCAAGTGCTTTTTGAACGCATTGTAGGCGATTGTTGTCAATTTTATATGGTTACTTGTTAACTGTTATTATTAAGGTTGCCCATCGATGTTAAATGCCAACATCGACATCGAATCAAAAAAATCGATGTCAAATCGCGATGTCGAAATTTTTCCGACATCGACATCGAAACCAAAAAAATCGACATCGAAATTCCAAAATTCGCCTTTGTAGCTGAAATATTAGTCCTGGGTTCGTTCAGTACGAAATAATACGCGTGAGAAGTTACATAAAAAACTGAGCAGTAGGTATGTATCATGTTTCCCGAGAACGCCAAGTAGTGTCAACACTAGTCCGTGATGCAGGCCGGCCGGCGAGTTCTCCCCCCCCCCTCACCCCGCCCGCTCCTACGCAATAGCTGATCTGGCACAACTCGGCCGCCGGGCTGCATGGAGTGAGGCAAATACTACGCGACTATCTCTCTCTCCCTTGCTGCAGACAAGTTTTATCAGCACCTCTCACACGTGCGTGCAGGCAACAGCTGATATGGTGTGTACTGTGTAGCAGGCTATTAGTACTGACGGACGGAAATTCAGAGGCACTCAAGGTCGACAAGATAACAAGTGAAGTAGGCCTACATGTTATAGCCTTCTTTAATCAATGATGTTAGGAACAAAATCATTTCAATTTATTTTACATAAGACTTGTTTTTATTACGAAAATATAAAAATAAATATTATAAAAAAAACGAACAATAAATAACTGTTCTGTAACAAAAAGTCTGTATTAAAAATCACCACACAAAAAACGAAAATTATCCAACATTATAATAAGAATTTGTTAAAAGATAACTGCAGATTGCAATGGATATTACAACCGACTGAAGAGAACACGTCAACTTAATCTCCGACTAAAACACAAGTGAAACAACGTCGATGACTGGATGTACCACCCTCGCAGTCGCACATCCCTTGACCAACCTCAATCTTGGCGGCAAGGTCGCTGACCCCGAGTGCAGGCAGTGTGAGCTCGATGCGGGGAGGGGGCGGGGCGTAGCCAGCCGGCCGGCCGGCCAGTGCAGGCGAGGCGACAATAGACACGTCAGTGTGCGCGCGCTGTCATTGAAAACTCGCGATGAAAAAGTTGTGAAAAATGATGGGGACAAAATTAAGAGACCGTTTTTGGGGGATTTTATTTTTTTATGCGCTTTATATTAATTTGAAAATTTATACTTGAAATTGGCGATTTTTGGATTTGGCAAAAAATACAAAATATCTATATATCATAAAAATCGATTTGATGTTTTAAATAAAAAATCGATGTCGAAAATTTGCTTCGACATCGATTATTAATCGATGTCGATGGGCATCCTTAGTTATTATACACTTCATGAAACTCATATTAAAACCTTTATGTCTATGAATTCTGCCGAACTTTTTCAGCTTTTTCTTTCTTTCAAAAGGCAATACATCACCATTACCTTAATGTCCATGTGAAATATGAACGTTGTAGCCCCACCCATTTGGTCAGAATCGGCCCAAATATCACGAAAATATAGCATTAAAAATTTTAAAAAATCGTAAAAGTACGATATTCATGAGAAATATTTCTTCAATTGTACCCAAAAACGTGGCAGGTCTAAGTTCGGAGATTTCAAAGGTCCCCTCCAATTTTCATCAAGATCGCATATGCCGTTTGCCCGGTAGAGCGCAAACAAGCAGACAGAGAGAAAAAAAACAAAAAACAAACATTGGAGCTAAATTTTTTGAGGA
The DNA here is from genome assembly GCA_024449915.1 of Sweltsa coloradensis. Lineage (NCBI taxonomy): Eukaryota > Metazoa > Arthropoda > Insecta > Plecoptera > Chloroperlidae > Sweltsa > Sweltsa coloradensis. Next base: position 56,006 of record JAMZAV010002758.1, read on the forward strand.
GTCAGTGAAATTGAAGTCTTCGCTTCGCTCATCCAATTATTCTCATTTCGATATGAATGTTCATATCGTTTGACATCCCCAATTAAAAGACATGAAATATTCGCAAATATAGGCCTATTTAATAATTATTTCTCCCCAATTTTAAAGACATGAAATATTTGCAAATATATTCAATAATTATTATTTCTTTAAAAGAATTGGGATGAAGTGTAGTGTGCAGAAAAATTCATGTTGTCTGACAACATACGAGTAGAAAGACAATATTCAGAAGCTGTTCTGCTCGGTGACCACCCTGCCACACTTACCCTCATTGAGATTGGGTTCTGGCTCTGGCTCTGGCTCAGCATCAGACTCGGATGTGTTCTGTCTGCAAACATTAGGTAACATTATCAATTACGTGTCTTAAAGATGTATTCACCCACTAAACACAAAATATATATAGTAGTACACCTACACAGTGATTCCGTCTGGCTTACCTCGTCATGTAGATATTAGTATAAGTAGGTACAGTAAAACCTCTATTATCCGAGGTAGATGAGAAGGGTGCATCTCGAATTATCGAAAAACTCGGATGACTGCGATTTTTGTTTATTTGCTCTTGTAGCTTAGCCTGATATGGTAAAATGATATAGGCCCTACAAACCATTAAAGGAACATAAATAAACAGCCTCTTAGTGTTGACATCCGTTGCCCACTGCTTTACTGATAGAATGGATGTGTTTTCTCCTTATCTTATCTCATAACATAAATGACTGCTTTGTTGACAGAATGAACATGTGGTCTCATTATCTTATCTCATAATGTAAACAAAACAACTACTCTGGCTGCGAGAGTCTTGGCCCGAAGCCAATTGACTGACTAAAGTGAGGCAAAACTTAATCTGTGGCTCGGGTGGTGGAGGGGGGGGGACAATTATCTCTGCGTCTCTCATTGACAGGATGTCCTGATGCAATGTTTATTTCTTCATAATCATAGCCAGCTTCTATCATGTCGTCTTCAAGGCCATATTTTGTCTCTTACTCTCTCTCTCTTCCTCCCTCTCTTCTCTCTCGTCGGCTGTCTTTGAGCAAGGTCGCGGCGGTGGCGGCGGCAAGCACTCACAAAGACACTGGCTCAACACTCTACAGCACCCTACCCTCGACCCCTGCTCCCAACCCCACTTACAATTCACGCGCTGTGCAATTCTTACGTGACACGTCATTGTAGTAAACAGCATACTGCATGACATTCGATGTAAAGAACATAACATTTCGGCCTAATTAAAAAAAGGAAAGGGCGTCTGAAACCAGCTCGGATAATACAGCATCTCGGTTAATCGGAGCTCGGATGAACAAGGTCTTACTGTATTAGTATTAATAGTTTTAGGGTGCTTTAACAGTAAAGATTATTTGCGCATCCAAGATATTTATTAGGCTTCCCGCTTAAGAGTTAACAACCATATATATACCGTATTTACTTGCATATAAACCGCCAACGAATATAAGCTGCACCCTAGTTATCAGGGTGCCATGTTTGAAAAACTCTTTATTGATGCGTATAAGCCGCAGCCTAAAATGTTGGAATATATGCATAAATAGTAGGGCTGTGCGAGTACTCGAATTTTCGAGTACGAGTCGAGTTCACGGCGAGTTCGAACAAATCCGAGTTTCATTTATTTTGAACTCGAATATTCGAGTGTCGGTAAAAACAGCATTTTCAATTACCGACCCGTCAAAAGTTACGTGTTTCCTCCGTTAGATAGCAGCACACGCGGCAAAGTTTGTGATACACGATAGTCGAACTCCTTCTGACGTGAAACTCGTTATGATTGGCCGGCTGAACTTAGCGAGATCCAATTGGAGCTAGTCATACGTCACATGCGAGCGTTGATTGGCTGTTTTTGTGAAATCATTGACGTCTACCGTGTATCACCACTTTTGTGTCCGAGATGTATGTTGTTGACAACAAAAATGGCCACGATTCACAAGGCGAGAGCAGAGGAGCCAGATGATTCGTAAAAATATGCGGCGGACTAGGCTTGGGCGTAATTTCTTCATTAAAGCATAGGACTAGCATAAAATACAATTTCGAAATATTCATGAGATGGAACACTTGTCACAATGCAGGAAAACATTCAAACAACACACGGCGTGACAGTACCAGTGACAACAGGTAGGCCTAGCCTAGGCCTAGGCCTAGTTGACAGAATTTCTTCTGATCAAGATTAGGCCTAGTATATTTTACAGATCTTGGGCCCTAGCTAGGCTTACAAACTCACATCGACATATCAAAACGCACCTATCACTGTACAATAGGCCTAGACCTAGCCTATAGCACCCTCCAAAACCAAGGTTAGTTGTAGGCCTAGGCCCTAGGTTTCCATAACCTAAAATATTTGACCCAGGAGATAAGCCTAGCCCTACGCCTGGGCCTAGGCTTTAAAACTGAAGAATTTGTTTGATAGGCCTAGTAGAAAGTTTGAAATGGAGAATACGTTTTCTCAATTTGGAAATAAACTCGATTTGAACTCGAATTGAACTCGAAAACCGAACATTTGACTGAACTCGAACTCGTACTCGACTCGAATTGAAATCTCCCGTTCGCACAGCCCTAATAAATAGTGAAGAATAATGTGTTAGTCAATTCAAGATACATCTAGTTTTATCATTTTTAATGGCTTGCCGCGATGTATTTCCCTACCCCCTCTCGTAACCAAGCGCGATCAGTGGAAAGAGGGGTCTGCAGGGTTGTCTTCCAGGAAGGTGGCAATCTTTTTTCAGCCAAAAAGGTGTCCTCAACGGTTGATCATACCAGCCAAAACGTTGTAACTGGCACTGTACAAAGATTTATTTTCGTGTAACGCTGGCATGGTAATTTGAAGTTTAAAATGCAGTGCTTTACGCAATGTGACAATTACGAGTGAGCGCAAAAACTCCACCCGCCTCGATGACGACGTGACCTCATTGACTGCCAGCGAGGTACTGAGTGCGAGGCGAGAGCAAGGAGAGGAGAGAGTAGACTGGACCGGTCGACCAGTGCCTGTGTGGAGGGGGGATACTGAGTGCTTGCGCATCGCCCAGCTTCGCGTCAAATGCCGCGCATATATCGTCGTGTAAAATGCCTCTAGTAGCCAGTGGCATTGTATCGACCCGAGAGACACGATGATGCGCGGACAATGCTGCAGTGTGGCCTAGAGTATGGCGAAGCCAACGTAGCAACCTTTTGAAGCACGCACAGTTCAAATATATGCTTATTGTTGTATTTTATTTATTTTCTTTCACCGGCGCATATAAGCCACAGTCGTTTTTTTTACTTTGAGGGAATCAAATTTGGAAAAGAAGTGCGGCTTACAGGGCTAAAAAAATACCATGCCCAAGATGCCCGGGGCAGGTAAAAAAAGTGATCGGGCATGTAAATTATTTTCCCACATGCCCGTCTGGGCATGTGGGAAAATCTCTCATCTCTCAAGATAAGCATTAGGAAAAAGATAAGTCCACTTGTCTAGTAACAGGTCTCTTGTGTTGTTATAATAATAATAATAATAATAATTCTTTATTCCATGTGTACATGGTACAGATATGCACTGCTCCGAAGAGAGTGCAGGCCTTTAAGATAACACTCACTATTCCAGTGATCCTTGCATCTGGTTTATATCTTGCCACAGTCTAGTCAAGGTCACAATGCACAATTGACAATGTATTATGGCTGTTATATAGCCATGTAATGAAACTGCTTAATAAACTGAACTGAACTGAACTGCGTTGACGCTTGGCGCTGGGCGGGGGAGGGGGGGGGGGGGCTGGAGACCGAATGCTGGCGAGTAAACAAGAGAAGGAAAGGCCAGCCTGTGCAGTATCTCTATTCCCATGTGTTTAATTTCAATTATCACCTAGCTTTTGACTTCTACAGATTAAAAACATTAGGATTGTTATGGTAATTATTTAGGCATTATAATCTCTGGAAGATCGCGAGTGGTAAGGCGGGGGCATACACAACACACTGCCACAAGTCGGCGGCATGAACAAAGGACATTATAATTCGAAAGAAAAATGCAGCTATGTCCTGATAACAATTATTTTAATTGTTTAACAAAAAATTGGGATGTAAGTTTTCTGTCTGGGCTTGTAAAATAATCTCCAACATACCCAGCCGGGCATGTGCCATAATAAATGTTTTGAGCCCTGGCTTATATGCGTGTAAATACGGAACTTCTTTCCAAGGTAGGGAACAAACGGGAAAGACGCGGGGTGGACAGGCCTGTGCTGGTCAGAACTAACCACAAGCGTATGGGGAGGGCATGGGTTCCCCCACTTCGTGGTCGTCTTCGTCATCGTCTTCGTCATCGTCCATCCGTGTTGTCATCTCGCCGCCGTCGGGGAGGTAGTCGATGGGAAGGGGAAAGTTCCCCAACGACGACCCAGAGATCGACATTAGTTTTAGATCTGTTATACTCTCCTACCTACCTGTCAAACCACGAGAAGGTTGCGAGTTGGTAGAACACGTCCTCTTCGATATTGAGAACGTTGTCGTGTACTACGGTGACCGTCTCGGTGGAGACGCGTTGTTCAGGCGACGGCTGTGAGGTTGGCGGAGGCATGGGCACGGCCGGGGCGTTGAAAGCCGAGGGGTTGAGGTCTCGGGGGGTGGGGTAGCTCACTGTCGCCGCCTGGGGGTTGCTAACCATGGGGCTCATCGACTGACCCATGTTGCTCATCTAGGAAACAATTCAAATATATAGGATTATTTCACGGAAAACCAATAGGCAGAACATAGAAGACGGGGGAGGCCAAGGAAGAGATGGAAGGATACAATAGCACGTTTTAGAAAGACATACAAAAAAACTTTCCACTGGTTGAAATGGTCAGACCCAGTGGTGTATTGGGGCCGGAACGACGTTCCGGTACTTTTTTCGATTCGGAACGACGTTCCTCTTCTTTTTCTAGTATTTTAATGGTTCAAAAGTGTTCACAAAATATACAAAATTGAATATTTGTGCTAAGATTTAAGAAATATTGTAAATTAAAATAATATTTAATTGAAAGCGCTGTCACAACCCCACATTACGGTGGGTTACGGTCGGGCTAGCCTATAATGTGCGCATTGTCAATCAAGCCTCACTGGTAAATGGGCATTGGAAATATGTGGGGCACTTCACCACCCAATTACAAGAATCTTTCAAGATGAAAAGGGGCGACGGATCATGCAAAAGGGTAAGGTTGCCTCTACAGGTCTCGCAATAAACACAAGAGATGAGGGAGTCAACTTAGGAAATTCCTTTAAGCTATTCCAGCAGCTAAATTGTTTTTTATTTAAATGGTGTTGTTTTGTTGCAAAGTGTTTTGTAATTAACATACTACACTAAAAAAAAAAAAAAAAAAAAAGGCCCTATTTACGGGCGAACCGGCTGTTTAATTTGCATGCGGCGAGTTCAATGAAATATAAAGAACGGCTTTTCAGATTACCTAATTTTTTTTAAATAAGTTTTGTCATCTAGTTGTTATTATGTTTATCAAGTTTGGTGAAGTTTATCAGAATGGATTAGTACTTATGACCTTTTTTTCCGCCCCATGTTTTTTGAATAAAATTTTGAGGTTTTTGTAGTGTCGTTTTGGTTGACTTTTTTACACTCAAATTTATTGACGAGATATCAACCAAATGGTGTACTCTTCTAGTTTCTAAATTCGTTTTCCGATCGTAATTCGAACGCATACTTTATTTAATTTCCTTGAAACACCAAGACCCTGTAAAAGTCTACCCGTTTCGACGCTCCACGACAGATTTTTTACCGTCTACTGGGGGCTTGCGCGTCAGCACGCATAACCATCTCCCCCCTCGCCTCGGGGGTCGGTAGCTCACTCGCATTGCAATCTTTTTGAAGTGGCGGCAGGTTCAACGTGAGCTCGCCAAATCGTCAGGAACATCGTTGTCGGTGTTGTGAAGTGAAGTGAATGAAGCTGAATAGAATGCATTATCTAAAATCTTTTATTGGTTTGGTAAAAGAACAAGATGATTTCCTAATATTATATTTATTCGCATAAGAAATCATGCCAACATGTATAATGTATGTATGAATCTTTGTAGATATGTTATGTATATTTTGTATTTATTATGTGATGCATTGCATATTATAGTAGCGATAGCATAGGCATACTCTAGCCACCCTTGGAAATTTTACTTCTTGACCTTGTTGGCTTGTCCACTCTCACTCTTGGGGTGAAACTTCAACTAGTTTACCGCCGTAGCCATAAATCTTGCGTGGACTGCATTATGCTTGATGTCCTAAACTCGATTTCAGGCGAAATGTTGCCCTGAAAATTGTATAATAGAAAGGTATCGATGCAATGACAACTCCTTTCGGGACGCGAGTTCGATCCTCTGCCTGCGTAATTGGTCCTGCGAACTAGCGCCGCGCGGACGATCGTCTTACAGACGTACACGATCTACGATGTGATACTATCTACCACCTGTAAAATTTGCTGGACTTGCGTCAATAATTACTAGAAATAACCTATGATCTCAAAAAATAATTTATTTATTATTTATAATATAAAATGTATACACAAATAATAGAATAGACACCATTATATTTAGCAAAATCCACTTGAAATAGTAACGGGATGCCACAACATCTGCAACTTACAATGCATGTCGCATATTGTTGCCTTTCTATCCCGAGATCGCGCACGGTTATAATAATTAAATCATTCTAATTTCTATTCATTTGCAAGTGATTTCAACAATTTCACGAGTTTGACGATTTCATTTATGTCATCTGTAGTCAGTATCGGGCAAAATATTTTACGGAACGTAGTAAAAACAACAAATCTGTAATTAATAGTTATTCAACAGAGTTTTCTCTGCATACTCAATCTTCCTCAAAATAAAGATGACATCGGGATGGTTTGCTATTTCCACATTATTATGTGCCAGCCAGTCGTATGGGCTATGGAGGGAAGGGAAGGGGGGAAACCTTGGACCTTCGTTCTGTGTTTCACCTGGTTTCATTCATTGGCGTGAGGGTTTGCCGGGGCCTTTGGCAGGTAGCAGGTGGGGGGGCTACGACCTTGTCTTCATGTAATTGTGCGTAAGTAGGTGCGCAATGACCAAAGCCACATAGGGCGGTCGCTTGAAGAAAATAACAGGACGCGGGACACAAAGCAATCGGCACCGTAAGTGTGAGTTCGTAAGCAACCATTTTTCGGCTGTCGAGAAAACCGAATTATGAATTCATACATATATATATATTATATATATATAATATATATACATATATATATATATTATATACACACATGATAATCATATAATCAAATAACCGTAGTCTATAAATCGACTGCACAAAAACTACATTATTTTGGTATTGCATTTAGAGCACAACATTTTTCAAGGACGCATCAAACGCACTCTAAAAACCTGAAATTCTAAATTTTCGCCAGCGGCGCTGTTGTTGCCCCCCCCCCCCCAAACCCCCCAGTCTGAAAAGCCTAATTTCAACAATGTGTGTACATGTAGGCTACATACATGTATGTAGGCCTACGTATGTACGCAATAAGGCAAGTATGCATCTGTAAATATTGAAATATGAAAGCTGTGTTTCAGTTGACACATATACTTTGCGCCAACCAATTATCATATTATCTCTACTCTTTAGAATTTAGATGCAACTAGCATTCAGAGATAGAGGTAATCAAATACAATTAATTGTAAGAAATTGTTGAAGAGTGGAACTGTAGTAGGCCCTACCTGTCATTGCAGCTAGCTGTACGTGACACATTTCCTTCTTTCGAAGCTCAATCGGCACAATTACATAAACGACTGGATGTTTTGTACTATTATGCTAAAACTGTCAATAACTGTTTGTAAATGGATAACAAATCACAAATGACTAAATCCAACTGGTTTTGTTATTTCTGAATCGTTATAACCACTAATAATCAATTTCACCTATATGGGAGTGTTTCCCGGCTAGCGGCGACAAATAATTAAACTAGGAAAACGCTAAAGTCCCCCCGCGTTGATGGATGAGGTTTTGGAAGTTTTAGTTTGCGTGGGATATCTTTACTTTTGCAAGTGCTTTGTTTTGCTGCCTACGCATTGTAGGTGATTGTTGTCAAGTTTCTATTGTAAAACCCTTTTCAATTGGTATTATTTACCGTAAAAAACTTATATTAAAACTTTATTTCTATGGATTCTGGCTAACTTTTTCAACTTTTTCTTTCAAAAAGTACTACATCACCATACCCTTAATGTCCATGTATAATATGAACGTTGTAGCGCCCCACCCGTTTGGGCAGAATTGGCCCAAATGGCACGAAAATATTGCACAAAAAATCAAAAAACTTATATTAAAAATTTATTTCTATAGATTCTGGCGAACTTTTTCAACTTTTTCTTTTAGAAAGCAATACATCACCATTACCTTAATGTCCATATGAAATATGAACGTTGTAGCCCTACCCGTTTGGGCAGAATTGGCCCAATGGCACGAAAATATTGCACAAAAATCAAAAACTTATATTAAAAGCTTAATTTCTATAGATTCTGGCTAACTTTTTTCAACTTTTTCTTTCAGAAAGCAAAACATCACCATTACCTTAATGCCAATGTGAATATGAACGTTGTAGCCTTACCCGTTTGGTCAGAATCGGCCCAAATGTCACGAAAATATCGCACTAAAAATCGGAAATGTACGATATTCATGAGAAATATTTCTTTGATTGTACCCAAAAACGTAGCAAGTCTAAGTTCAGAGATTTCGAAGGTCCCCTCCAATTTTCATCAAGATCGCATGTGCCGTTTGCCCGGTAGAGAGCGAACAAACAGACAGAAAAACTAACAAAAAACAAAACACCCGAGCTATTTTTCTTGGGGTAACGTAAGTGAAAAACAAACAAAAAAACAGAAAGTCAAATTGAAGTCTTCACTTCGCTCGCTACGCTCGCTACGCTCGCTACGCTCGCTACGCTCATCCAATAAATTCTGTTGACATGATTTTATAAAGATCAATTTATTAACAGACGTGAATGAGCAAAGTAAAATGTATAAAATATAATTTCATTTTCCTAATCACGATAACCATGGCTCTGCTCATAATGTTTTGTTTACATTTTATTTTTGAAAGGTAATTCCTAATGACCGCTTGCTCATAATCAGGGCACCATTCCATTCACCTGCTCTCCACAGCTGGTGGAATGTATGGGCGAGTCAGGGCGCCGGCGTAGGGTTGTAGAACTTGACAGTAGGCCTACGGGTGTGTTGGTTTTGGTTGTGGTCCGACAAAATAAAGGTTAAAAAAATAATGGTTATTCTATTGAAATAAATTATTACTATGTTGAGATGCATTTGAACCACAGATAATAGTGTACTCTGTTATCTGTGATTTGAACTAAGAACTCATTGCGAGCGAACTGCGAAAGTGGTCACCACTGTGTATGCGTCATGACGTCACTCATTAGTCAGCATGTAATAAATAATAATGGGTAACTTTGCACATCAATCACAAACAATCACATTTATTTCTTCACCGTGCTCTCAAATCACAAATGTTTGCACTATTATTATAGCCCTAAAACCACACATCATTATACAACGCAAAACCAAGGCAGAAGATAGTAGGGTTGCCGTTCGATGCTACTTGTGACAATCGGTAATCGACATTTTAATGTAGGCCTACATTATTATCCGATTAATAATCGATGTTTGTAAAATCGAAAGATGATCAATTGAATGTAATGAATACACATCGAATATATAGAATAATAACGTTAAAATAAAACGATAAAATAAAATTATCAACAAAAAATAGTTGCGATTCCAGAATCCTCCTTCTATCAACACTATTCTGAATATAGCATGATGCAATAATAGAGTTGAGAGGCAAGGCGCAATCACTCCGCTGCCGGTCCCCACCACTCGAGCGCGCGATTAAATATATAAGTTTGAAAGAAAATTAGCTAACAATACTGTGACAAATATTGTTCTGAATGTTTTGCTGTCTACCGTTTTAAAAAATAAATATTTTACAGTAATCGCATTTTAGATCGTTGACCAATCACATGACAATGTTACATTGTTCTTACCCCGGTGATCGTTGTCACTACGCACGGAATTACACATATTTCCTCATGGGTGTCAAATAATTCACGCAGTGATGGGAAGTTACGTAATATTTACTAGCACTTAGCAGTCGGCATTCTAACATAAACAAGACAATTCCAAATTATGGTCTGGTTCTGGTTCTTAGCGGGCCAAACACTATAAAATACATTTATGCTTTATAATATTCATATCAGACTCAGTTGAAATGATTCGGAAACACACTTGGTTCACTGGTTGTCAAACAAGCCTGTTCTCATGTAAACTTGGAAATAAAATAATCCTAATGTCTTCTGAGCTGTTGAAAGAGTCCATCGCTATTGTAGGAAATGGGGCAAGGGCGACTACCTGAACCTGAGTTATTCTGGTCAATGGAAAGAATACCCTCCGGCCGCTCCCACTTCTTGCAACGGCCTCGACAGATCACATCACAAGACACAAGCACCAGCCAAAAACCTACCCTTACCTACCGTCCGAAGGGTTTTACACTCTGCCACCTGTAGGGAAAACGGTGAACTTTTAAAGCGTAAATGCCGATAGAAAGTAACATCTGCAATGCTGGCCTACTACGCCAGCGCTGTTTTAGCTTCGTTGCGCGGTGTCTGGATAAACCTTAAGGCAATAGAACTAAAAACTGTTTTGCCTAATTAAGCGAGCGTTTCCATTTGACTCTGCCGGAAAAATTAGTCACTGGTTTTGTTTTTTTTTTGTTTTTTTTGTATGTCTCGCGATAACGTTCGAACGGAGGCTCGGATCAAGTTGAAATTTTCACCATCCGCAAGCTTTGTTCTAGATTGAATGCCATTAGTTTTGTGGCAAAATCGTTCAAAAAGTTAAAAAGTTACATTAAAGTTAATCGAAAGTTTTTTTTTGAAACTTCACGGCGACAAAATCTGAGATGGCCAAATCATTTAGAATGTCCGTCCGGTCACGAATATGCTAATTTTATTTTGATCCGATAAGTAGTGTAGATGGAAATTACATTATAACAAAGTACGGTTACCATGGCAACGGAAAGTCGTGCAGCTTTTTTGGCTCATGATAGCGGTCGAACGGAGGCTCGGATCGAGTTGAAATTTTGACCGTCCGCAAGCTTTGTTCTCGATTGAATGCCATTAGTTTTGTGGCAAAATCGTTGCAAAAAGTTAAAAAGTTACATTAAAGTTAATCGAAAGTTTTTTTTTCAAACTAACCGGCGACAAAATCTGAGATAGCCAAATCATTTAGAATGTCCATCTGGTCACGAATATGTTAATTTTAGTTTGATCCGATAAGTAATGTAGATGGAAATTACATTATAACAAAAGTAACGTTGCCATGGCAACGAAAAGACGCGCAAAGTTTCTAATGCACTGCCACCTAGAAGTAATCAAAATACTTTCGAGGAAGAGTGTATTATTTGTCACCAAAGAGTTTAAATAGTTTTCCCAAGAAATCAAGGTCCTCTAGATGGCGGTGGATTTTATCCACAAAGTAAAGGTATACACACGGGTTTACAAAAATACCTTGGCAATAATAAATAATATTGGAAACATGGCCCTGTGGACAGCAAACGTCGCAAATTTTAAAATTAAAAAAATGTGCAATGCGGGTCTAGCTACAGTATAGCACGTGCTCGCTTATCAAGGCGTCCAACTGAGCGTTTCCTAGTTTAACAATACACCACTGGTCAGACCTGACCTGAAGTGTGGCAACTAGGCCCCTATTCAGTAACTTCACGGGTTCAACTCTGTCACGGGACCGACTCCGTCGAGGTCGAAAGGTATGATTTACATGGCAGTGGACGGTCAAATGTGAACAAATGATTCACAGTCAGTTGTCAAATATTCGAAATGACATAGATGTGTGTATTATTTCCAATCGGGGAGAAATTGGATTTAACGGGTATAATTTTATGAAAAAAGGGAACGCACGGGACTCTCAGGGGTAGGCCCTTACTAGAGGTAGGTTTTCTTTGAGCATACTATTGTTATTCGTTTGAGAAAGTTAATAATCTGGTTGTGTTTACGTGTAGGCCAAGGCTTATCATCCACCATTTTATACAAATATAACCGAGTCGGACTCGGTTGTCACGGATTATATCGCAACGATATCGACCTCAACTGGGTCGATCACTTACAACAGAGACGATTACCGTTGGAAACGCCCGGGTCCAACTCCGTCAGAGTTATAGAATCGCAGTCCAGGTCATTGTCTTGACTAATAGGTAAAACATGTGGAACATAGGTATGGTTAAGCCTAAATAATTGATTTTTTGGTCTCATTTAGCAACGTGACAAGGACATATGAATGTGACAATATTCTCCTTGATATAACTCATTCCAACGACCTTCAATCTTTGATGCCGCTAGTGCCCACCCTCAAGCCAGGGTATCTAGCGAGACAGTCGGAATCTCCTCGGCCAGGACACTCCCCTCTGTTGTTGCAGCTGATACACCTGCGTTGCAGCGATACACCTGTTTTTGAGCTGTAGTTTGTTGCTGACGGTCACTTTCCCGGGTTGTTGGAAGCCGAGGGGTTGAGGTTGGGGGGGGTGGGGTACCCCACCGTCCCCGCCTGGAGGGTTGCTAACCATGGGGCTCATTGACTGCCCTTTGGGGTCTCGGGGGAAACAATTAAAATAATAGTATTTTTTCGGGGAAACCAATAGGCAGAACATAAAAATTGGGGTAGGCCCCAGGAAGAATGGCAGGAAAAATAGCACGTTTTGGAAAGACCAAAAAAAAAACCTCACTGGTTAAATGACAGACCTGAAGTGTGGAACTGGTCTTTGTCTTGGAAACTAGGTAAACATTGTAGCATAGGGTATATTTAGCAAAATAATAATTTTTTATAGGTCTCATATAGCGGAGTAAAGACATATTATGAATTAAAAATTTTTTCCATGATATACAAACTATTCCAAGCCCTTTAAATCTTTGATGCCGAGTGCCCACCCTCAAGCAGGGTTCTGCGGACTCGGACCACTAGCCTCGAGCCAGGTCGCTCCCTGCCGCAGGGCTGCGGGTGCATCTGCTGCTGTAGTGGACACAGGGTTTTATTAGGTTGGCCCACCTGGTCATCACTGCGACTGCAGCTGCTGAGGCGCCCCACCCCGCCATCATCTCTTTGCGGGACGGAGGGTTCTTGGCCCTTGCCTAACTGAGACATGATCCAGCTCTGAATGCAAAAAGGGTTAAATTTAACTCTACCTCCTACCGGGGGATTCTGTGGGCCTGCGATAATAAAACTATAGTTCCCATCAAATCAAAAAGGCCCCCCTCTCAAGAGCACTTTTTCCTGCTCTTTTTGTGCAACGTGGTAACGTAAAACTATGTTGACGATTCTCCTAACAGGAACAGTCGATCCTCGCTTCAAATAAAGTGCCCTCTATTGGTCCCTTTATCCATGTCGCGGCCCGCCCCCCTCATGAGCGAGTTTTCTGAATGAACATGGTTTTTTTATTTCATTTCCAAAGAAAATAACAATATGCCCCTACCTTAAAAAGGCGCACTGTTGGGGGAAAAATGATAGACTTGCATAGAATCCATCTCAACTTTTTTTTAAAAAAAATGGGATGAAAAAAAAAGTGCCCACCCTTATGCTATACCTCAACACTCTATTCATAAAAAACCTCCGTAACAGACAAATATTAATCTTCCTTCTTTAAAACCCCCTTTTCCCCTTTTAAAAGGTCCTGCAAGAGGGAAAACCAGTAAAAACAAGGGTTGGTAATGCTACCTTCCCGAAGAAGAGACATGTTTTAAACAGTTTATGGTCTTAAACAAACTACCCCCTTTGTATTTGCATTTTACGGGGGGTTCGGGGGCCTTCTTGATAGTCCACAATATAGGACCCTTCCCGGGTGTGGGTCAAACCCTACAGAATTATGCACATCATGTAACGATACCCTAGGCCTCACAAAAGTCCCCAGCCACCAACTTACATTGGAAAATGGGAGTGTATTGTTCTTTGAAGCCATTTTCCAGACACTAAGTTAGGGACCCCCCCCCCCCCCCCCCCCCCGGCATGGGTTTCTGCCTTCAAACTCAGGTGGGAAAGTAGTTTTAAATTCATGTTTTTCACACAATTTTCCCTGGAGAATTACCGGGAAACCCCCCGATCGATTTGAATCCAACCAATTTTATTGAAAAATGCTAACATTAAGGGAAAAAGTAGAATTTTACTGGGAAAACGCTCAGTTGGACGCTTGTAAGCGAGCACGTGCTATAGCGAACCCACATTTATATTTTTTTTAAATTAAAAATTTGCGACGTTTGCTGTCCAGGGGGCCATGTTTCCAATATTTTTTTATTATTGCCAAGGTTTTGGGTAAACCCGGGGAAAACCTTTTACTTTGTGGATAAATCCCCCCCCATCTAGGACCTTGACAGCATTTCTTGGGGAAAACTTTTTTAAACTCTTTGGTTACAATAATCACTGCTTCCTCTATAGTATTTTGATTACTTCTGGGTGGCATGATATGCACCTCAAGCGACTTTCGTTCCTGGTACTTTACTTTTGTTAAAATGTAATTTCTTCACACTACTTATGGGATCAAAATGAAAAAGCGAATGGATTGCCTGGTTGTGATTCCCCATCGCGAAATTAAAAAAAAAAAAATTGTGATCGTAAGGAAAAATTATTCTCTTTTGTCATCCACGCCTTTATTGCTGGGATACACGTGTGAACGACGTGGAAAGTGTGAAAAAGAAACAAAAAAACTGGCTGTTTTTGGGGAATCAGGAGGATGAAGTGAAATTTTTTTAAGCGGTCTTTTACAAAGGATCGTAGTTCGGGGGTTTCCAAAATGACGATAAAAAAATCGCTTTTTTTCCGGCCTATTGGCTATTAATTAACCACCCCGCGACATACATTTCTCCTAAAGGGAAAACGGGGAAATGAGTACATTCGGTTGTGATTGTCGAGTTTTTGTCGGAAGTATGCCTGATTGGAGCATTCTAACACACAAGGGTTGGGGAAAAGGGAAAATTGTCAGGTGGCGGGGCGAAATTTGGGAAACGGGAAATAAAACAGGGACGTATAATAGAGGACCAATGGATTTGGTGGCTATAAACGGGGTTCTTAAAAGTTTTTTGTTGTGCCAGCCCCAAAAAGAATAAGCAACTTTAATTCTGATGGATCCTACCGGGCACAACTGTAATGTCGACTGCTTCAGTCTTACAACACATTACATGAAGGGGCTTCGAACACTCCCAGTTTGTCCATTTTTCTCCCCGCCCAACCCCCCGGCAAAAATTCCCCCCCGCCCGGCAAAAAAAAAAAAAATTAAAATTAATTTTTTTTTTTAAATATAGGCCTAGGCTAGTTTTTTTTTTAAAATGAGTCATAAAATACAACAATAAGTTTAGTAATTAAACCCGACAAATCTAATAATAAACACTTAGAAAATCTCATCACCTTTTAAAAGGGCCCTTGTACCCCTTGTAGCAATAGGACTACAGTAATTCACTCCCTGGGCCTGGCCTACATTAAAAGGGAAAAATAGGCTTAACTATGATTTCAATCAATTTAAAATGTTCTACCACAAAACCAAAAGAAAGCTACTTTAAAGGGCTTCAAACCTCTAAAACTCACCCAATTGTCAGGATCTAAAATTTTTTTCCGGGGGCAGCCCCCAACCCCCACTTTTTTTTGGCCTACCCGGAAACTTTTTTGGGAATCCCGTGAACATTTTTTCTGGGAGAAACTGGTTTGTCAAAAAAGAAATTTTGTTGTCCTGACAGGGGGGCGCATACACAATTGAACTGTGTGGAGGGGGTTACGGGAATTTTCCCCCGTTTTGGACGTAAGAAAAGTCATTAAAATCGTATTTGGCTAAATTTCATGTGGAAACGTGGTCTATGAACACTTAGGTTTGCCAACCGGCCGGTTTTTGACCGGGGACCCGGGTTTTTTCCCCACTTGGCCGTTTTCCGGGGCAGTCCCTTCCCACCCGGGAATAGTGTTGCCGGTTTTTTTTTCGTAATACCCCTTTCTAAAAATATTACTAAAAATACAAAAAACTATAATAAATATTTAAAAACCTCCCAATCATCGTTTTCCCAAAACCCCTGATTGTAAAATTGCTCTTCTCACTTCCCCTTGCCTAACCCGCCAACCCCCCCCACCAACGCAAAAAAGGCATAGGCTGGCCCCAAAAACTGCACACTGCCTGCAGTCCCTGTCAAAGCCGTTCATAGGGAAGTTTGTGAACGAATCCAAAGAGAAATTGACTCTCCGCAAAAAATAAAGTCCAAAAAGACTCTCCTTCAAACACAATCAAATGCTAAATAGTCATTCACGATAAAAAAGTAAAAATTGTTTAAATTTATCATAATTCTTTTAAACTGTTAATGCTGTTTACGAAAATTATTTACTGCTTTTAGATCTGACTGACAAATTTAATTTAGACAAAAAAATTATTCGTGGGTTTATTTTGAATTTATTATCCTTATGCCTAAAAATTTTTGAAAAAAATTGGCCCATTGCCTACTAGAATAATGAAAAACTCGGCATATCAGCGGATTAAAATTTTTAATCTAGGCCTTTCCTCGGGGACTTTTTATTTTTGTGGTTTTCCAGTTTTGCTGCCAAAAAATAAAATTGTTTTGTAATCATCCAGCCCCCCTTTATTCTAAAACCCCCAAATCAAACTAAAAGCTAAAATTTTAAATTTTCGCCCCGCGGGGGCATGTTGGGGGGGTCCGCCCCCCAACCCCCCTGCTTGGTCCCTTTCCCCACAATTTTCATGGAGGCCGGGTTTTTCCCGTGATCAGAGTTGGGAACCCTAGGAACACTCTACGCGTTTCACGACTTCTTCTAGATATTGGAAAATTGTAGGGCCGAAAACTAAAATTTTCTTTGAATAGTTTTTATTTAACAAAAGAGTGTTAAAGGGGTTGTGGTGCAGTGAAATGTCAAAAAAGATAACAAAAAATAGTTTTTCCTTGTTACGGGACTACTTTCTGTTAACAGTAGCGACGTTTAAAAATGTTTAAAAATGCGTAAAAAGTTTAAAAAAAACTTTAAAAAAAGTGTTGGGGTATGAAAACAAGGGTTTGGGGGAAATTGTTTTTACGTGGTTGGCAGTTCGTTGAAAAAATTTTCGTGCGAACGAGTACCCTATACAATATTTTTACCCTACTTTCCCCCTTTTCACCCCCTTTTGTACAGGATTACCCTGGCCCCCTCTCCATGTTTCCCGTGAGTCCTCTATTATTAGGCACTGTTCATTGAGGGTTTAAAAAGTACTATTTTTGACTCCGTCAACGATTGATTATACAAGGCCTACTGATGATTAGGCTAGCCTGCTTTCCTTTAAAGATCTTTGGGCCATGAAAAACAAGTGCTGCTTCGATCAATCGGGAAAATTTGGGGAAAACAAAACGTCATGCGTTGGTGGTTTTGGGTGGAACTATAATCGTGAGATACCGATTGACAGCTGCACGGACCCTCTTTAGAAAGGCTACGTTTTTTTCCAAAAAAAGCTGCTAATTTAAAAGTTTCTTATTTTCCCATGTAAAACAAAAACAAGCTCAAAGGGGAAAAAAGCTTTCATACTTTTCCTAAAGATGGACAAACGTTTTTTTCGAAAATGCTTCCTACGGGGATAAAGAAAAAAATTTTACATGAAGAAACGTGGATCAGGGATTGCGCATTGACAAAAATGTCCTCATTCATGGGTTTTTTGTTTAGTTCGGTTCTGAAATTATTCCCTTTTTTTTTTACAAGGCCTAGGGCCTTTTTTTTTTTGTTGTTCTCCCACTCCCATAACAGTATTCATAGTAGCATATACGTTGGTCTATCCCCCCCCCCCCCCCATTACCCCACGCCCCAGGGTAGGGTTTA
The DNA here is from genome assembly GCA_024449915.1 of Sweltsa coloradensis. NCBI lineage: Eukaryota > Metazoa > Arthropoda > Insecta > Plecoptera > Chloroperlidae > Sweltsa > Sweltsa coloradensis. The sequence goes on from JAMZAV010002758.1 coordinate 73,910, forward strand.
TGCTGATGCCTATTCCTAACATGGGGTTGTTTATTTGTATGTGTTGGGGGCTCAAGGGGAACTGACATGTTTAGGGGCCCATCCATCTGCCCCCTAACCCCTTTAACCTATTATATATACTTAGTTATGTAAGACCATGGGGTTTAAAAAGTACTGTCATATGAAATTATGGCCTCGTTGGCGCGTCACTCTAGCCCAGGGGATAATATATTTTTTTGTCTAGGCCTAAGTTTGCCCATACCCCCTCAGCCTTCGAACCCAAGTTTATTTCCCAAATTTGATTCACATGGTATGACTAACCCAAAACACAGGTATTGCATTAGGAAAAACGTGTTGGAAAGGCTACATGTGGTCCCCGCGTTGGGATTGCCCTTGCCGGGCTAGCTGGGCCTGGCTAGGCAAAAAGAACTTGGCAAAAGGGTCGCCTACATATTTTTGACTATAAACCCCCAAACTCTATTTTCGATTTCCCAAGGGGGAACCGATAAGGTGGGGTCGCAAGGATCGCAGCACGTCCCCGGGACTATGGCCACAGGATCGGGAAAAAACAAATAAAATAACGGTCTCTAAAACTGCTTTGGAGAAAAAACACTAATATTTTAAAAACCGCCTTCCCAATTACCTAAAAAAAAAGTATTTTGAAGTTACGAAAAATCAAAAATTTTTATGCTCCCAAACATTGACTCACATCTGGCGAGGTTGGCATTTAAAAACCCGGAATTTTGGACAACCATTCCACAAGGCAAAAAAACATTTCGTATTGTGTTTTTTAAAATCATTTTTTCGCTAAAAACTGACTCTGTGGGCGAACTACTTATTTAACTTAAAATGTTGATTTATGTATAAAATATCACAAACATGACCAAAAACGGGGGCCCCACTACCTAAGCCGTTGTGTGAAATTGTCACGTTGGGGTCCGGCTCTCGCTTCCCCTTGGCGGCCGCCAGCTTTCTGGTTCCACCTATATAACCTCTAGGCCTAGGCCCATTGCTGCGTGGGGCCTAGAATTGTATGGCCTAAGCTAGCCTTGGTGTAGGCCTAGGCCCGCTAGTAGATTAATTAATGTTCTTCTAGGGTAGGCCTACGTTTTTGGCCTGGGGCTAAAAGCTATAACAAACCCAATTTAAAACCTACATTTTCCTTTCATTTAAGGTTTTGGGGGGGCTTGATTTCATTTTTAATAAAAAAACATTTTGTTACCAGTAAATTTAAGTTTAACACCATGTCTTGCATCGAATTTATCCTCACGTCTTCCGCCATCTTGAAACGACATGACTGCCATCTATATTTAACTTTATAGCCCAATAAAATAAACGCTGTGGCTATTTAACCGTAGCTACGGGAAAATTACGATTCTCAATTCGTCCGTAGCATGAACGAACATCGGCGGAAATCACCGAAGGTACTCGAACTGTGGATATGGAAAAATTAGGCCTGCTAATTTAACCGTAGGAACGGGAAGTAAATTACGTTAAAATTACGTTAATTCAATAATAACCACTCTGAAAATATACGAATTATGTTATAATTAATAAAGATTGAACACAAACACTACCATTTCACTGTTGCCGGCGCGCCATGTTTATTATGACAAATTTACTTAGTAGGCCTACCAACCTTTACAATAAAATACTCTACTTAAGCATCATTCACCAACAGTTCTAAGTCGTAAGGCGCAAGGTCTAAGGCGTAAGGGGCCAAGGCGTAAGGGGCCAAGGCGTAAGTCGTAAGAAATGCTAGGCGTTTACAACAACCATACCATTTTTCATTGCTCCTGTGTATTGCGCATGCGCGTACAGTCAGCTGTGGAGTTTCCTTGTTCGTGATTGGCTCGTCGTAAGAAACCGTCGTAAGAATTTGATTTTGGGCAATTCGTTACGACATAAACCATACGCCTTGCGACTTGGGACGTATTGTGAACGTTCTGATTGAAATACATACTCGGCAATACAAATTATTACGCCTTAGGCCTTGCGCCTTACGACTTAGAACTGATGTGAATGATGCTTTTTCAAACCTTTAACGTTGCTATTTTAAATCTTTACTCGTTTTTTAATAAAATACTCGGTAAACCTGTAGCAGAGCGGACGTGGGTATTATAGCGGCTAATACTCCACCTACAAAACCTTTAAACGTTGCTGTTTTAAATCTAAAGTACCTTCTAAACCTTTAATGTCGCTATTTTAAGCGAAAGTACTTTTCCGTTGAAAGTCCTTTATAATTCAAATAGCGACGTTAAAGGTTTTGTAGGTGGAGTATTAGCCATCATACCCACGTCCGCTCTACTACAGGTTTACCAAATACTCTACTTACCAAACCTTGGTATAATCTTAATTTGACGGGAATGTTATTTTACATTAAATTTATGATTTTCCTTTTTCTAATTGAATATTATTATGTGTTTACTTGGTTTTTGGGCGCGGAAAGTAGTTTCTGGACTTATTTAATCACTTTTAGTTTGATTGAATAACACACGCAATCCCTACCCCTGAGCCCTACACAACACTCGCACATGTCACTGTCACTTCATGGTACGCTATGTTATGTTGTTTGTTACATTAAATTTATTATCGTTTTTGTAAATGAATATAATAATGTATTTATTTGGCGCGGAAAGTAGGCTACCTTTTGGATTTATTTGATCAATTTTAGTTTGCTTGAATTGCTCACAGATTGTACTCAAACACTCGCACATTTCACTAGTCACTTGTCGGTCAGCCATGTTATGTTGAGGCCTACCATCCCTTTTCGCAAAAATACTCCACCTACAAAACCTTTAACGTCGTTATTTAAAAAAAAGGACTTTTATTACAATAGGATTTTCGTTTAAAATAGCGACGTTAAAGGTTTTGAAGTTTTTTTTGTTACTATAACAGTAAAAACGTGATGATTCTATTTTGGATTTTTTTATTATGTTCTTGTAAGGTTACTCGCAGTGAGTAAACATCTCAGCACGGTAGGAATAGGCCTAGGCCGCGTCGCTCCTCGCTAACCGGAGTCAACTTCACACAGTGTGGGCGGGGCGTGGCCCTGGTCTGTTGTGAGTTGTTACGTAGGCCTAGAGAAAACTTAATTTTTTAATTGTAAATATTCTTTGAAATTTGTTTCCGCGCATTTAGTTTGTGTTTCCTATAAAATATTGATGTTTTGGAAAAAAAAAAAAAAATGATAAAAAATAGCAATTCCGTCAAACTAGTAGAGTTCCCCAAACCTTTAACCAAAGATTATGAAAGCCTTCATAATCTTTGCTTTAACGTTGCTATTTTAAATCTAAACTCGTTTTTAACGGAAAGGATTTCGGGTGCGCTCTTATCGATTGTAGGCCTATCCTAGAACTAGCGCGGCGCAGCACTTTTTAAACGCTTTTATCATCTAGAATTGTGTTTGCGACGGGGCCGAATGTAGTGAAATCATTTGCAGAAAAAACATAGACCCAAATAGAATGGTAATAAAAAAAACTACCAAATGAAGATTTGAACCGCCGACCTCTCGCATAGAATTCGGACGCGCTACCACTCTGCCACAATGCACTGTGATATCCGAAGCTATTGGCCTAGTTAGATGGTATCCCGCGGACGATTCGGATACCTTCGATTATTTCCGCTGATCTTCGTTCATGCTACGGACGAATTGAGAATCGTAATTTTCCCGTAGCTACGGTTAAATAGCCACTTCCTAAAATAAAACGCAATTAGGCCTAGGCCTAGCACTAGCTAGGCCTAGGCCTATCTGGATCATCTTTGCATCGCGGATGGCATCCCTGGCCTAGCCCTAGGCTTTGGGTTTCCCTAGGTCCTAAAAACTTGGAAGAGCTTGGCAAGACTTGTAGGGCCTAGGGGCTAGGCCTACTAGGTAGCTAGGGCCTAGGCATGTCTGTAAGGTTAGGATGGTTAGGCCAATGACTAGGGCCTATAACATAACCTAGGTCTATAGACAGCTGCTGTGTACTTACATATTTAAATCGCTTATCAATTCTAAACCTAATGCGGTTCGGCTAGGAGATTGAAAAACACAATATTATAACCAAATAACTTACATTTAAAATTTGATTCCATGCTAGACGCCAACCCAAGGCGCCAACCGAGTTGTAGTTGTAGGCCACTTGTTGAATGGGGGCACTGAAATTATCGACTAGTCGAATCTACAGGTATAAAATCTTAGACCGATAGCTCGGCAATTTTCGTGAAGCCGACCGCGGCAGTTCCAAGAAGTAAGAACTAGATCTGGGCAAAACATTGAAGATGGTGAACTCTTGCGCTGCGTTTGGCTGTACGTCAAGAGCTGGAAAACAATGTGGATTTTCATTCCACGTGTTAGAATTTTACTCAATTCATTTTTTATAATGTAGTACACTATTGCCCTAGATAATTGGTATATGTTATATTTCAATAAAGCCTATTGTTTCAACCAAATGTGCTGAGAAAGCACACAAACTCCCAAGAGCGCACATGACCTGTCATGAGCTTATGCCTTACTTTACTGGTATTTAATGGCTCTTGAAGGTGATTTGGTGCATTAGATTGGTGGTTACATGCTGGTAGGGTATTTGTAATTTAAGAACATCCTACTGTTTATGAGGAATATTCAAATTAAGGTGAGAAAATGTTACATTATGACTAAGGTATATTTCCCGTCATACATTTGATATATTAATGATGTGAATAAGAAGTAAAAAAAAAATGTAATATTTATGCAGTGATTGTTGTCTTATCATTTTTAACAGCTTACTATTGTACATGCAAAATATCATTCCATATCCATTTCCCATTGTTATGTTGTGAACTTTTAACATGCCTAAATCCAAAATGTTGCTCTTAGGCCTCAATAAAGTGATATGGAATTATATTGTGCATGTCTGTAGCAGGCCTTTTGAAAATGTGATAAATACTATTTCGAGTTTGTTGTGTTATAATAATTATTCATACATCATCCCCACAACTTTTTCATAAATCATAATAATCATTAATGTAATCCTTTTAAGAAAGGGGCACCTTTATCAAATTATCCCTTCAAAAAGTGCGGACACTTTTCTTTACAGAATACAGAGCTATGTGAAGCTCTACTAAATCCAAATAATAACAAGAGTGATTTGGAAATGGGCTAACCAAAGTACCTATCCTCTCTCCCCTCCCCCCCCCCTCCCAAACCTTTTCCTTAACAATCATCTTCACTTGCAGGCCTACCAATTTGCCCCTTTTTACTGAATATCTTTTCAAAAAGTGCAGAGCCATGTTCTTTACAGAACTATTATTTGTAGGCCCTACTAAAACCAAACTATAACTGAGTTTATTTTGGAAATGGGAACATCTGATGCACCCCTACTCCCCTCCCAATCATTTTCCTCAACAAACAACATCACTTGCATAATAGGCCTACAATTTGCATCTTTACCGAATATATTAAGTGTTAACATTCCATTCTAATATTGCTTGATTCATTCAACCATTCTTCGTCACCCCATTTGTAAAGGGTTCCATATTTGTCCTCCTTTGTAAGTTATCCTCCTTTGTAAATCAGTTTTTATAACTGAATAGGATAGACGTTAAATAAATAAATAAATAAAAATAAATAAAAATTGTCATCTTGGGTTTTCGATAGATTTTGTATTTTTAAGACTACCTGTTTGTAGGCCTGTTCGATTTCTTCTTCAGAAAAATATTAATGTTAAATGTTTATTAACCAAAGTGACCACACACTATTGCAGTGGTTGTCATGTTTGAGATGTCATAAAAAAAGATAATAAAACAATGTTGAATCCAATTTACAAATACGATCTAGCAATGCCATACTACAATAAAAATACAATCCCTATAGTAAAATGCCTATTTTAGTATGGGTAAATATACAATCTAAAAACCTTAAAAACAATAATAATTCCCGTAAATCAAAACATGTAGTAGACATGGGGTTTTGTGATGTTGGGGTTCGATGGTGTTTAAATGTGGCATATTCCCGACAAACACATAGAATTAAATTTCTTTCGGAATAAGGATAAAATAAATTATAAACTTATTTGACGTGGTGTCCCAACAAATAAATATGCATAATGCATTGTTTTTAAACATCACATTCTCGAAAGTATTAAGAGATTCACTACTTCTAGTACGCGAAATTACTGAATGTTTAAATGGCACTACGCGCTTCTTGCCCAGACCGGCTTCCGAGAATCGCTCCCTCTCTCTCACTCTCTTTGTTCTCAGCTCGGCTTCAACCGCTGCAACGGCAGGTATACGCGCGCGCTCTGTCTACCCCCAATTAGCAGCTTTGTAGACCAACGTAACATACAAAATTCCACAGACGAAACCCAAATAATAAAGCTTATAAAAAAAACTGCTCTATATTTGGAATTTCTATTAGTATTCATTAACATGACTAGCTACATTATTCAAAATATCACCTTGTGTGTGTGCGTTGACAAAGAAAAGTAAAAAGGATATTTTAGAGTCGACTTTACTTTTTTACGTTAGCAAGCTGTGGTACGCCCGAAGAAAAGAGTTTTATTTCGGGGACTTGTTGAACGGAACGAAGTTCAAAATCAGAATTTTGTGATTCGAAGAACTCCGGCTACTACTGCAGGTTAACTTGAAGGACATTTATAGAAGGACAAAGTGGAAAATGTAAGTTGTTATTAGGGAAGGGCCTATTTTGAAGGTTGGCCAGTGGATAATAGGTCAAGTTTATAGTAAGTACCGGTATGTGGAAAAAACTAGGCCTAATGTAAATTTGTCCAGCTCAATCATCCAATAATCCTACAATAAAACATATAAACACAACACAATAGTAGGCCTAATTAGTAGTAGTAAGATAATACCGGCAAAATAAACATTGAAGGAAAAAACTTGTTTTTCAAGACCTTAGGAGTCATGGTAGACTATTTACTTAATTTCAAAGAACATATCAGTTACGGTACATCTCCAAGAAACTTGCTTAAAAAAAAACTGGGTTTATGCAAAGAAATTATTGGAAATTGTTAAAGTGGGTGCGTCGACTAGTTTATAACAGTAACACCATTGTTGCTACACACATCCACTATTGACCTACCATTCTTATGGACCTAAAATAAAATGACCTTGATGTTCTCAAAAAAAACTTCAAAACAGAGGTATGGGGGCAAACTCTTCAATGTCACAGACTAATTTTAAGATGCCACTGTCCCACCAATACTGAATGTATCATGTGATGCTAAATAAAAACAATAAATTACAACACACAGAATTGACATGCTCGAGCAACTTAGTGGCTCAGTGTTGAACAACTAAATAAATTAACTAGAAAAAATTGCAACCAAGAGTAGGCCTACTTACACTTTTCTCAGTGTTTGTTCTACAAACACATCATGATGTGCATGGTCATCTTACTAGATCTACTAAAGATTTTTTACATGCCAGTAAAAAAGTGCTGTGGGAAAAAAATCCCCGTTTGTGAAGGATTAAAAATTCAACGAGTTACCTAGTAGGCCTAAGATCTAAACTGTTGATGGTTATAATAAATCAAACTTTAAAAAGTGATACACAAAAGTGGGTTCAAAACTGTGTGAAAATACCAAGTTATGTACAGCCAGAAAATAATAGCAGAGAACACCTGCTAAACAGAAGCAAAACTACTAACTAGGAAAAACGCTTAAGTCCCGCCGCGTTGTTGGATGAGCCTAATTCGTGCATTGAGCTGCAATGTGTTATGCGAATTTTCTGTTAATATATAAAAAAATTATTAACTAAATTCAAAATTTTTTTTAAAATTAAATAAAATTAAAAAAAAAAAAACTTTTTTTAAAAAATTAATCATAATTTTTAAAAAGGAAAAAAATCAAAAAATTGCGATTTTTATAAGAATTAATTATTTGATTGCTTCTCAAATTTTACACGAATATATAAATTCATAAAATTAAGGTTCTGTGAAAAAAAATCATTACAATAGAATAAAGCATGTAGGTGTAATTTGTAAAAAAAATTGTTTTAAAAAAGAAAAACCCGTTTAAATTTTTCTATTTTCATGAAAAAAAATTTTTCGATTGTGCTCAAATTTCCCCACGAATATCTTAATTCATAAAATTAAGGTTATGTGGAAAAAAAATTGAAATCGGAAAAGCATGTAGGTGTTATAAGTCGAAGAAATTTTTTAAAAATTGAAAAAAAATCGAAAAAATTGCGATTTCATGGGGAAATGATTTTCCGATGCCTCAAAAAAACGTGGCAGTTCTAAGTTCAGAGTTTTTCGAAGGCCTCCAAAAAATTTTTCATGGCAATTAGAGTATTGGTTTTGCCGAAATCGTCTTAACAAAACACACAAAAATACAAAAGAAAGAAAAAAAAATCATCCGGATTTTTTTCTCCAGTGTAGTGAAATGGAATCTTCGCTACGCTCATCAAAATACTACTACTAGTACGGGTTTTCTAAGTATATTTTTTGCAAATTAGCTGATTGACTGTTGATGTTTAGTTTTTAGTAATCAGTTCAAGATCTTGTCCCAATCCAAACAGTAAATCGGGTAGGGGGGAGCAGCACACTAGGAAAATCTTAGTTGCCGGCTAGCCAAGGCCAGGCACAACCACATTTGGTCAACATTTTATTTTAACTGCCGCGTTGTGGATGAGCGTAATTGTGCATTGAGCTGCCATGTGTGTATGCGGATTTTCTGTTGTTCTGTGAAAAAATGATTACTAAGTCGAAGATTTTTTTAAAATTAAATTAAATTGAATTAAAAATTTACTTTATTTTTTTATTAATAGTAATTTAAAAAAATAAAAAAATAGTAAAATTGTGATTTTCATAAGAAATAATCATTCGATTGCGCTTCAAATTTTACACGAATATATTAATTCATAAAATTTAAGGTTCTGTAAAAAAATCATTACAATAGGATTTAAAACATGTAGGATGTCAATAAATGTTTTAAAAAAGAAGAAAAAAACTGTAAAATTTCGATTTTCATGAGAAATAATTTTTCGATTGCCTCAAATTTCACAAGAATATTTTAATTCATGAATATAAGGTTCGTGAAAAAATCATTAAAATGGATAAAGCATGTAGGTGTTATAAGTCGAAGAAATTTTTTAAAAATCGAAAAAAAATCGTAAAATTGCGATTTTCATGAGAAAAAAAAATTTTTTATTGCGCTCAAAAACGTGGCAGTTCTAAGTTCAGAGATTTCAAAGGCCGGTTTCCCAATTTTTAAAAAAAAATTTCATCAATTGATCGGTTCAGCCGGAAATCGTTGTTACAAACCACACCAAAATTA